>VUYV01000009.1:0-65725 GCA_008711295.1 Anarhynchus alexandrinus | reverse complement strand
TGCTAAAAATGCAGCAATGGTTTTTTTTTTTCATTTTCCATGGGAAAAAAAAAAAAAGAAAAAGTACTCCATATCAAAACAGGCAATAGTTTTTAAACGTTCGTGTAGCAGACACAAGATCCAACCCTTGCCATGTCCATTTCAACACAGAAGTTTACACATCTTATCATAATGCCTGGCATTCCCAGCTATGATAATTTTCCACATCTATGACTGTTTTGACCATTTTGATGTGGTAGAGTAGATCTAATGAGATCAGCTGCTAATAAGGATTATGCATCTGTACATTGAAAACCAAGGTTCAAGGCTCCTATACAGCCTAAGGGAAGATTTCAACAAGAATGTTACTGGTTGACAGAAAAAGACCCTTTTCTCACACTGCTGGCATCTATTTTTGATTTTGCTCAATAACTCCATCATGCACTTGGGAGAGGTGTCACATAAAAATTTCATCAAAGTAAATATGTGGGAAAAGCAAAATTATTCCAGGAAACTGATAACCTATTTCAAAAAATAATCATTTCCGTAAGAAGATGAAGTAACAAAGGAGTTTGCTGTGTCCATAACTTCTTTTGCTACAGGTGGGGTTTTTTTGATGGCTTGCATTTTTTTTGCTGTCATATTTCTTCTCAAACAAGACGTGAAACGAAGTAAGAAAAGTAGAAAAGTAAAAAACAAGATAAATTGTAGCTTTAGTACACCTGAAGCCAAATTACTCAACATAAGGAAGACATCTAGTTCAAGTTGCAATTAATCAGATTTGCAACATCTAACAGCAGAAACTCATCGCAAAATGCTTCATCGCCAGGCTGTGCAGCATTCATTGTTTTAATTTAATTTTATGGAAATATATAGTTTATTTTAAGTAACTGATTTAAATATAGAAAATGGATATTTCTTGTATGTGAAATTCTATGTTAAGTCAATAAAATTAGGAAACAAATCTAATCATACAAACACAAGGACACTGCATGATCATCAACATTTCATGTTCCTTTAAGCACAAGCCTGAAACGTCACTGGTATTTATGACTGAATTTTGGTAGACTGCATAAAGCGGAAGAAACAGCAGGAATGGAGTACAGATTGTGGAGTTATTCAAAATTCTCTTGTAATGAAGGCTGCTAAAATTTATATCAGAATGATTTTTGGGGAGCATTTTGTTTACCACCAGTATTAATATTTTTTTTTTTTCCCGTTTCTGAGCTAGCAAAATTTTTCAGTCTATTTGGGTTATTCTGTACAGTTATCTTTATTAAACTTCACCTTTAACACAATTATATGTGGAGCAGCATTCTGGCAAATGCCAAAATCTTGAATTTTTACGGAGTATGTTCTGTGGGGTGGGCATCAGACTGCTAGTTGTTGGGCAGTGGCCAGCGTGTTTAGGGCATCTTGCATTCCACATGATTTTCCTCATGATCATTTCTGGGGAACTAAGAATACGGCATTGCGGTGAGGGTGGGGGAGTGTCTGCCACTCTTTCCTGTCTTTTTTTTTTTTTTTCCCCCTTTCTTCTTGGCTTCCACTACATCCTTCCTGAACATACCGTGTTTTGGAGAGCTCAGGAAAAGCTGTAAGATTAAACTCCAGTCACACAGATGGAGAAGATTAAAATCCCTTCCACATCCAGTCTTGCAGCTTGGTCAACATTGGCAAAGAACAACAAAAGCAGTATCGTGAAAGCTGGCACTGGTGGGGAAATGCCGTCTCAAGTCTCTCTGAGAATTTTTGAGTCCCGTCAGCCAATCTGAGACCTGACTTTGACAGTACAAGCAATCAAAGGAGGATTAGTCATATAGGCTTCATTACAAATCAAAGTTAATAGAATTCATTTTGCACCTGCTAGTCATTTTAGAGTCAGTATTTCACTTGCAAGGCGATCCTCAGAGGCACTGTAAGGTTATGGCGGCCTTCTAAAATTTGGAGTAAGAAATAAACTATTCTGCATTTAAATACTCTCTGAGGTGCAAGCCTTGTGAAGGGTACAGATGGCACATGCTTACGTTTCTTAGTAAGGAAACAAGAGCCCACCAAAATCAGTAAAAATTCTACCATTTTATTTCACTTGGCTCAAGCTTGCAATAAAGCTATGATACTATTCAATGTAATAGGTAAGACAATGATTATAAAAAATCTACTTCTGGCAACATATTTATTGTAGTTTTTTATAGGAATCAGTTCATTAATGTAACAAGAAAAAGATTTCCCTTTAAAGAAAATTGATTTATTGCTTTTTCATTGAGATAAGCAGCATCCCTTGCAACACAATAAGACTATGTTTCTCTTGGGAATATTTTAGAAATTTCTGTGAGACTGAAAAGGACCCAGACAAAGAAGTTTCTGGGTTACTGACTCCAGTTCCAGTCATTATAAGTGCCTATAGATTACAATAAGCTTTATAAAGATGAAGGTTTCATCTAAAAATGAGTTACTTCTTTTATTACATCAGGTCATACTTAATTGCACCATACCCTCTATGCTTTGGTGAATTTCTTTTAATTTCCAACCTACACCTAATGAGGCAATTTATATGTGTTTCTTTCTGTGTTATTACTGTTTTTATCTAAAAAAAAAAATATTCTCTCTCCATGATGCTTATCTTCCTGATATAGCTAGTAAACACTGGGAAGAGAATCAGTATATTTTAGAATAGTCAATTCTATGGCTATAAAAATGAATGCTGTATACAGTAAGGCAAAACATTAGGAGATCTTGAGTGTTTCTTAATCACTCAGTCTTGGAAAGTTCTAAGGTCTCTTAACTCATATGAAAAACATCAGGATGAGAGAATGTCTATCCTCTTGCATAATCAAACCCTCTGAGAGTACTAAACACAGAGCTGAATTGCAATATAACATCCAGGAGAGAACTACACTGCAGTGTTTCCAAGTTAATAAAATATTTGCCTATGATATTCTCAACAATACTCTGTTCTCGTTTCTATAAACAGGAGTTTATACCTCTGTAGGACACAAAATTTTTCTTGAAAAATACTTTTAAAATTAAAGCACAGGTGATTATGTGGTTTTGGTGGACATTTCCAGCTCACCACAGAACCTTTTTCCAAATAAAAAGATTTCTTTTACAGCTGTATTTTATGCATTCATAGGTCTTTCTTTGCTACATGAGCCACATAAGCAGAGTATCTTAGGAAATAAATGTACACTCCAACCCACATCAGATCTTGTGCAGGAACTGCATTGCGCAAGCTGTAATTCCCAGCCAAGAAGTGCTGGTGCCTGGTGTTCATTCCCTACCTACATCCTTCTAATTCTGGCTACACTCAGTTCTTCTCTGTGATGAAGGATGATATTGGCCTGCTACAGTTGTATGGAGGGACCCATGGCATTTGTCCAAAGGTGAAGTCATAAAACCTCACCTGAGAGAGTCAGACTTGCCACAGTCCAGGGTGGAAGTGGAGAACGGCAATTTCCTGAGCTACATGGTAGTGAGGTGCTCTGCTCTCCCAACTTTAATGCTTTCTGCCAGCCTTTGCAAATCCTGTGCTTTTGTGAATACAGCAACGCATTGCAATATGTGTCGATGCAGGGTGTGGGTTTGGATCGTGTGAGAAGGAAAACTGCTTTCCCAGTAGTTAGGGAACACTCAGGAATAAGCAAACACATCAGCAATTGACTTTTTTTTATCCCCAAAGACAGAGTTAACATCTCAGAAAAAACTAGTGTTGCCACTATAAAAACAATTCTTTATGCAAAGCAGGCTGTCCACCTTAATGCTTGTTTGTCATTGTAAATTCAGATGCAAATGAACAGCTCTTTCCACTACTGTCTTCTCTGCAAAGCTCATGAATGTGGCATACCAGTCCCAGTACGCTTATGTTCCCCAGTTCCATGTCCTTCTCTGGCAGTCTCCAGAGGAATCGTTCAGATACTGTGGTTGTAGAAACATGTTTTTCACACACCTCAACTGTATTTACCACAACAACAGTTTGTCCATATCTCTGCAATATCTTTTGTGTATTCTGTGCAACGTAAGCAGCTAAGAAATTATCAGTAAAGTGCAGAGCAGTATCTTCATAAAAAGTCCCTGGTTAAAAATCCTTATATGAAATTTCTACTGACAATTATCATTCTCCTGAGAATCCAAATATACCTCTGTGTTTTCATTTTTAAGTTTATAAACTGAGGAGGTACTGTTTTGTTTTGCCTATTTTCTAGAGAGTTTTTTTTAGGGAATTATTTTGTCTTTCCTTGTAAGTGGATTACAGCTATAAAAAAAAGGTGGTTTATTCTGCAGTGCTGTTTGCTTTTGGTTTTTTCCAACTAAAAAAAGGCAAGTAATCCTTCTTCAAACTGTAGAGGATGCACAGCACTGAGCTAGAATACATCATATGTCCCTGCATGTACGCCCAGCATGCACAGCAGAGAAACTTAGATAGGGGCATCCACTAGTTTTGGAAATGCCATATGCTTTCCATTATGCATTCTTGATATTTCAGAAACCTTTCCAAAACAAACAAAAAAAACAAAGAAAAGTCTTGCAGGTGTCATGTATTAAATCAGCTCAGAGCCAAACCAGTCAAAATTCAAGGGAGTTCCAAGGACATAAACACAGGAGAAGCATCTGGATTCTGGAAATGATCAGAAAAAAGAGAAAAATAGGTGTATGCTCAGAAGATGACCCACTCAGATATAGATCCCCCTCTGGGATCTATGCTAGCTAAAGGGAAAGCCCCCAATTTTAAAAATAGCTAGTCCACCATAATGTGTTCAGGGAAGAGTTTCAGGGATGTCTGTGATGGAGTGTCTCACACACAACATCCAATCTAAGACATGTACTTACATGCCAGGAGATTTAACTGGGAGACAATTGCCCCCGTGCCATTGCAAAAGGTACTTTGAAGGCTTTCTTTAGAGTGGGAGGCCAGGCTATACCCATGGTTTGTACCATGCACCTCACTTCCTATTTAGGAAAGAATTGAAGTTCTGCTGTATTTCCCAAGCTTTGAAGACCATTATAAAGCAAACCATATGTCATAGTTTGGGCTGGGGTGGCCAATAAAACGAATGACAGATGCTCTCTTTTACTTCTCCCCCCTTCAGAGAAGGGAAAGCATCTCCCTTCAGGGAGAGAGGGTGAGAGAGAAAAGAGACTTCAGAGTTTAGAAAAAGCTGAACTACTTTAATGAAAAAATAAAATAGTAAAATATATACAATATATACAAAACCATATCAAGCTCCCAGGATGACGGATGATCGCATCACCGGCAGGCACTGGGAAAGTCCCAGACTGGACTCAGTGAAGGATGGGAACTGGATTCCGGATCGGGATTCAGGAACGCACAGATTGGGATCAAAGGCAGATGAACAGACAGAGTCCTCCTCAGACGTCGGCCATTGAAGAAAGAGGGCTGACCCTTTGATCCCTCAGCTTTTATACTGAGCATGAGGCAGATGGGATGGAATACCCTGTTGGTCAGTTTTGGGTCACCTGTCCTATTTGCTCCTCCCTGCAGGTGCGACCCCACTGCGCTTTTCCACTTCCGACCCTCCAACGGGGCAAATAACAAAGTTATCTGCCCTTGGCTGTTATAGCAATAAGTATAAGCAAGAGCCTCTCTGCATACCATCCCTTGGTATAAATTATGAACGATCAGGTCTTGTCACTCTGAAAGTGGATGCTGTTGAAAAAATATGCCATTAATTTCTGGTAGTTCAGTTAGTCAGAAGAGGCTTAACTGAAAAGTAAAACTACTGAAAAGAAAATTGGTCCTTTTTTACCTCAAACTAGGACACCATACCATGTAGTTAAGCTACATCATCTCAGAAATAAAGTCAGAAGACAATAGGTAACCTGAAGCATAGAAATGCAAGAACTGCTGATATGGAACACCTAAAAGGAAGGGGATGGACAACATTTAAAAAATATTCATAAGTATCACAAATAGAATATTTGATACGTGTAGCCAGTCCTAGCATATTACATGGCCGTGTCTCTTTAATCTCAAATAAGCATTGTTATTAAGAAATACACCTGCATAGATTTCGAGTCCATAACGTCCCACTGTGATCATCTGGTCTCACCTCCTATGTACACAGGCTTTCAGGTTTTCTCATAGTAACTCTTCTAATCTTTAATTATACCACATTAATTACTTCCAAGGCTGAATTTGTCTACCTCCAGTATACATTCACTGCATCTTATTATTCCTTTCCTGGAATGTTGAAAAGCTGCTCTCTCTCAGATCTTTCTTCTAACTGTGAGTATATATAACTATCAGTCAAATCATGTCTCAGTTTTCTCTTTAATAAATTGAGTAGACTGAACTCGTTAAATTGTGAGCCTGGCCTACGAGTCTTTGTTTTATTTTTCTGCCCCTACAAGACTGTCGATATGGATTTTAAACAGAATCAAACCAAGGAAGACCTGCTAGAAATAAGTCCCACTAGAAAATGTCTTTTTTTTGTCATTTGCTATTACTTTATAAGGTCTGTCAAAGCAATTTTTCTGTTTGATGTGTACTTCCTTCATTCCATACAACGCAAGCTCTCAAATCAAAATATCATGTTATAAAGAACTGAAGTATGCACTATCAGCCTAGCGGCCTTTACTAAGTGGACCTATAATTTTGTTTAAAAAGGTAACACATTTGTTTGAAAAGACCTCATTTCCATGAAACCATGGTGATTGGCGTTAGCTATATTTTTAGTAACAAAGTCTTTGGTAAGCTAAGGTGCATGAAAAATAGAAGCTTAATAGAGCTGAACAGATGATTACCTCAACGTCCTCCTTTTTACAAAAATAAATGTTCTATAATGCTTCAAACACTGTATAATTCACAGTGTTTCACAGGTCAGTTTTGCCAATGTTGAAAGTGTTCAACTTCATTAGAGATGGAAAGCTTGTGAAAGAAGAAAGATGGAAATAGAGAAAGTCTGCACTGACAAAGGTTAAAGATTGTCTTACCAGGAAAGTTCCTAGAGATGTGCTGTTTGAAACTGTAATGAAATGTTCGGTAATTCCATGGAACCGTAACTCAGATCCAGGAATCTACCACTCTTTCAAAATTTTCTGTGACATTCCTGTCTGCCCACAAACCCTGTTGAAGTCTTTCTCCAATGTGAAGAATGATTGATCCTGCTCCCCGGAGGAAGTTATTTTTCCTTAAAAAGCTGTAGTCTCAGTTGTCCTTACAATTCCTCTAGAGATGTCAATAGAATAACTACTCTGGTCAAGAAATGATGTCTTGTTCCTTTCGCGCTCTCTTGTACTTGGAAAAAGCCTGACATCTCAATGTTAAGAAATTTTAGTATTTTTCTTGAGTACATTGTATTCCTCTATTGTGTCAGTTTTGTGGACAGCTTCCTTCTATGTCTGTGAAAAAAGTTGAAGGCAAAGAGAAGAAGGAAAAATTCAGAAAAGTGTTCTCTTATATCAATACTTTAATTATTAGAAACTGACAGAGGTTTTAAAGTCAGAAGAATAGTCATTCTTCAATTATGATTAATCTGTCTTTTCAATTAACCAGAAGACTTAAGAAAAGACTGGCTGGTTTTAAGAAGCAAAAGTAGTTCTGTTTGGCCTTGTTTTTAAGCCTTTAGAAAGTGAGCACTTTCCAATGCATCAGGAATGGCTTAGTGAGCCATGCTGTATAGTCTCACAATGGTCAAAATCATTCTACGAGCCGCAAGAAGCAACAAACTGGGAGTAGCATTTGGTTTAGGAATCCTACCTACGTTCGTACAGCGGTTCCCCGCTCCAGCAGACCGGCTCCTCTGGTATTGCTTATCACTCTGTGGCGCCACTAGATAAAATATCACACTGAACTATTCACCGCAGGTCACTACTCTGGATGAACCAACTCAAAGAAACCTGTCTCAGTTTAAAGAACAATTTATTACATTTTTAACTCTTTTCATTAAACTGCATTTCTTGCTCAGCATTCTTCCATTAATAAATACTACTAGCAGCACAGCAAGTGTAACAGTGTCGTCTATGACATCCATCTGCCAAACTAACTAAATTTAAAAAATTTATAAGGCAGAGAAAAGGAGGGAGTCCTTAATTAATGACTTACTTTTGGGGACTAATACACAACCATGTTGTTAGGAGGCAATACAAAAAAAGAGATGTTAATAGCATAGAAAATCATGCAATTTCTCAAACTGAAACACATACTGGGAACAGTAGAGGAAGATTTAAATGCAGTATCAGAGATAAATGATAAAATCTAAGATTATGTTCAAGCATAATTCTTCATATTGCTCAAGTCATAACTCACAGTGAGCCATTACAGTGTACGTTAGATTATCATTTTTAGGAATTCTGCTTCTGAGTATAACAGAAAAAAGCCCTTCTTTCTGTTACATGTAAGTTAAATAAAATTTAATAAGCACATAAATAAATTACAAACCATATACCAATGAGTATCATATCAGCACCATATTCAGAAATTTGTATCAACTATTGTTGATTTATTTTTGCTGTAACAAATATCTTGGTTATGCTATTCCACAACAACCATTTACACTAAAACAGAAAAAAAAGTCTCTTTAATGATCAATGTTACAAAAGAATATTACCTGCATAACCAACCAGACTAAACTAAACTAAACTAAGTTTAACTCAATCACAGCCCACAAGGCTTTTTTATTTGGCCTTCTGGACTGCTGCGAATAGCGTAACATGACATGCAGTGTTCCTAGAAGTTTCTTTGACCTGCAGGGCATGTGTCTCATCTCAATAGCCCTCCATGGTCCTACAAAACTTCTTCATATACTTCGTACTTTGCAATCCTATTCTAGATCTTCAGGGTTATGCTAGAACTACAACACACACACCCCTACACCCCCACCCCCATAATTTAATTAGGAAGGGACCTTCAGAGATCATCCAGTCCTACCCCCTGCTCAAAACAAATCTGACTAGATCAGGTTGCTCAAGGCCATTTCTAGCAAAGACTTGAATGTCTCCAAGGATGGAAACTTCATCACCTCTCTGGGCAACTTGTTCTGGTGTTAACCACCAACCCTGGGAAGTTTTGTATTTGTTGGATTGAAATGTTGTTAGACTTTCTGATGACAATGCTCCAAAAAGATATTTAAGAATTTTTAGATTATATTGATTCAGGTGCTGTGACCTGAAAAGATGTAAGTGTTAAGTAACTGATGTTTTAACAGTGGAATACCATATGGTTAAATAGTTTGTTTATTTAATATGTAAATCAAATTTTTGGGGGTTTGGATTATGAAAAGCAGCTAAGAGGAATGTTTTTTTGGAGCGTCTCTCAAGACAATATCTGTAATATCTGCCAAACATAGCCTTCAAAGAAACATGACGAAAACATACAGTTACTAAGGTTTTTATCTTGTAAGGAATCATCCTTGATTTTATTAATACAGAACTTTTTCTACTTGTTTTCTGCTGAAATAAACCCAGAAATAATTTTACCGATTGATTAGACTCAAACCTAAGAAATATGCGAAATGCTAACTGTTCCCCATCTATTCTTATTCCAGCCTGATCATCAGTAGCAGAGAAAATAACAGGAATTAGGTCAAGCATGGCTTGATTAGCAGTAAGTCACCTTTTCAGAACTCAAAAAACTTTATTTATTCTTTATATCCTCTTCTCGTGCTGCACTATTACTGGATGAGTGGCACCAATATACTTAAATCAACATGAAGATGTCACAGAATCAATCAAATAGAAACTTGTAAATTCATTTTATAGTCTCTGAAACTCACTGAAGTCTGTGGGAAGGTCAGGCCCCGTGTTAGCATTTAGAAGATTAAATTGATTTAAAGGTGTAAGGTTAAAAATCAACATTGGATTTCATAGGCTTTAAAACGGTCATGGTACTTGACAGTAATTGATCTCCTCATTATTTTTTCACCTTAGCCAAGAAACTTTAACTAAAATAAATTCTGTTTCTCTTCATTCCAAAGTACTTTTCAACATCTATTTACATTTTGTTTATATTTTTTCTGCTTCAGCTAGTATACCCTCTCACAGAAGAAATAGGTTATTTCAAACCATTTTTACTACCACCTTTGTTTTAATGCTACAACACATTTCCAGATCTATTGAAATGCCAAGTAAATCTTTTAATGGAGAAATTAATGAATGTCCTTGCTGCATAGGCAAGGCTTCACTACAGGGTGTTAATTTGTTTTTCCACAATTGCACATACTGCAAGTAATATAGAAAGCTATTAATACAGTCCTTTTAAACCCCTGGAAGTCATTTTTAGCTTTGATCACATCAAGCATTAACGTCACAATGATCGCTGTATTAATACAGATTAATATATACATATATATATTCCTGCTTTAATGCTGTCTATTCTATTCCTATTTGTCTAAAGAAAAAGAATATTTAATTATGCTCATGCTCTTTGAAGTACTAATTTTAGACAGTCCCATATTTAAAGGCACTGAAGAACTAACCATGGTTATTTTAGTCTCTCACCACACAGATTTCCCACTCAGATAATCAGGGATAATTTATAACCAGTATATAATGCTTCTTCTATCACAAACTAAAATAGGTTTGACATTTCAAAAGGATTTAGGTTTACAGTGGTGTTGTGTATCATTAACGCAAAAGTTGTTTTGTACCTGAAAATCCCAATGATTTACCTCAAGTTGCTGTATAATCATGGTAATTTCACTCAGGCATTGACAACGAGTTGGAAAGAGTGTACCGCTTGTTTTAGGACACTACCAGTAACTCAGGAGCTCTGATTTTATTCTGTTCTCTAGTGCTGCTCCAGCGTCATTTTCTGTTCCTCTTCTGTCTAGCCTGCTTCTGCCTCTAAAACCTATCTCAGATTTACAAGGATGATGCCCGCAGCAAGCAGTGAATCAGGCAGCACCTGAGACCGTACCTGAACGTTCAGACTTGGTTTGTCTGTACTGTTAAACTTACACCGCAGTCCCAGGCTTGGTGGTTTTCTCTGTCAGGTATTTTTCCAGATCATTTCTTGGTGTGGCTTGAAGGTTAACGTGGGGCAGGGAGTTAAGAGATCCATTTGCTGTGTGGCATTTTGAGGCAGTTCCCTTGTTTTGAAGGGGGAAAGACTTTAATGCTGCCAGCTGTCCTTATGCTGCCAAACAGTGCTAATAATAGTACTGAAGTGTTTGTAACTGGAAAGACTTAAAGCATTTCCCTTTGGTACAATTTAAGTACCTTATTGTGTGAAAAAAATCACTGTAATAGTTAGATGCTGAACAATCCTAAATGCCTATAGGCCAAGTTTAGGTACCTGTCTGATATAACAGGAAGTAGTTTGCTCTTTCCAGTAGCTTCATGTTGATTTGAGGTCCTGCCAAGAATACAGAAGACATGGAAACCTCCTCCTCAGCATAAGTATTCACTGCTTTTTGCATCTCAGAAAATTACCATAATCGCTGATAGTTCGGTAGCTTAGAGGGAGAGCCCCAGCACTGATCAGCATGCCGCCCTGAAGAAGGACCTCTGAAGATGATCTAGTCCAACCCCCAGATCACCTAGTCCAACACCCAGATCTGGCTTTTGGGTTTAAATGTGGGTTTGAACTCCCTCCTGGTGAGGAAGACTTTGTCTGTGATGAAGTCAACATGGAAATACATTAAAGCAAATGCAACTGCATTAGCCCGAGAAAGACCTACAGCAAATATCCACTGCTTAAGGCATTCACTAAAAGGATAAGACATACAAGTTTGTGTCTGTTTCATAAATCATAGAGATCTGGGAGCTTCTGCCCCCCTAATAATGCTCGAAGATCACAGAATCACAGAATGGTCAGGGTTGAAAGGGACCTCTGAAGATCATCTAGTCCAACCCCCAGATCTGGCTATTGGGTTTAAAAGACAGGGAAGGGACAATTTTAAGAATACTCATGCTCTATGTATCCCCAAATAGAAGTGTTCAAGTTTAAAATGTGGGTGTTGGGACAATTTGTTCTTAACAGTAGGCTTGAATGTACTCAAATAAAATTGTTATGTCCTGAAACAGTTGAAGTCTTCAGGTAGCTACAAGGCTAAACAGCAGGTGAACTGGGAATTACAAACACCAGCGGCACTGAATACCAGGCTTCAGTAGTTAGTGAGACTTTTGGGTATTATCAGTTTTGCCTCTGCTTCCTAGAAGAAATTCTGACAAGCAATTCAACAATGGGGATCTACTCATGTATTGTAATATACATAACAAATTAACTTTGTCACTGGATTTTCAATTGCTACAACGTCACAAATGTCTATGCAGTTGTGATCTATAGCTTTTAAATACTTTCACCCCTCAGCTACGAAAATCTAGTATAACGGGTTTAGATGATGATCAATCTATATGAAATTATTGGGAAAATATTTATGTCAATAGGATTCTTTTCCTAATTCAAACCACTTAACTACAGAATGTATCATAAATAACTGAATCACTTACTTAATCTAAAAGTTTCCTAACAGTAATATTTATATGTGACTGAAACACAATTTCCTCTGTGTGTGTCTGTACATAAGATGTTTTATATCAGAGAATAAATAGCACATAGACTGTTAGTAGAAAAAGTGATACAGGTTTTAGTACAGAAATATAATTTTCTGGGATTTCTCTTTCTAGCTTGGTCAAATTAGGAGCCTACAATGTGCTAGATGAATGCAAAATTATTATCATCCCATAACACCACGGAGTTATGCGGATTGAGAAAAGAAAAGATAGCATGAAGCCACTGTGACTGAATGGTTTTCCAAACCAAACTACAGCTGCTTTAACCACGCTTTTCTCTAACATTATCTTTTTGAAGATTTCAATTGAATCAGTCATGTTGTGTTATGCTACCTGACTCCTAACGTGATGTGATGGAGGAACAAAATGACACGAGGCATTTGCAGTAGATCAGTCAGAAAATCAAAGACAAGAAAAGCATCAATACCAAAATAATTCATAATGAGTTTATTGCATATCTCGTGGATTGGGTAAAATGCATTTTTGTTCTTTATCAGTCTGCGTTTTCAGTAGTCTCTTAGAGACAGATATTCAAAACAGGAAGATATTTTTATAACATACTTTGTATAGGAAACATCACGTTACTAACTCCTGGGTGTTTTAATAGGTAATTTATGTGCCTTTTAACTCTGGTTTAAGAAAGCCCATATATGCAAGCTACATTCTGGCCTACTCAAGGCATTTTTGAGATATGCTTTTCTATGAGTTTAAATCCATTTGAAGATGTGTTTTGACCTAGAACTGAATAATAAATATGTGGGATTGTATATGCTCTTCAAACATTTAAAATTGATTTTTACTGTTTGCAACATGTTGAAAATGGGAACTTGAAAAATAAAAATACTTTATCTTTAATTTGTTCTTTAAAAGAACTAATTAGACCAGATAGAAATTTTATAAGTTAAATTAGTTACAGTTGAAAATTAAAACAGAGAATTCAAGAAAATTTTGGTCCCCATAGGAAGAACCTATTAGATGGCTGATTGGAAAGGTAATAAAGGAAGAAGACAACTTGGACTAAATGTCCTTTCAGTGGCACAGTAAAAACATGTGTTATAAATGAAAAAGCAATATATTACTGCAAAAAAATGGAAATTGTAATCAACACAACTTGGACTGTAAATGAAAAGAAATACAGAAAACAGAGAAAAAGAAGCCTAAGAACATAAAGAAAAAATAATGATCATCAGGGCTAAGGACACCTCAATTAGTAACAAAAAAAAAAAAAGAAAATTAGAACAGCTGTATACGTGTTATTCAATAAAGTTGGTAGGACGGAGAACTAATATGGAATAAGCAGTAGCGCTGCATAAATGTGTGTCACAGAGAAAAGTCTTTCTAGTTCTACCAGTACACTTGAGAACATGAAATAATACAGTGACAATCAGGTAGATGTTCCAGAAAGTTAAAATCGTATTGATATTGCTCCAAAATGGAAAGTATTTATTTATATTCTACCACAATTCAGTTTAGGTAGCTAATCCCAATCTTTGTGGCCTAGACTTCTTTGGTCTAACTTGAGCCACTGTACTTTTCTTTTGGTTTCAAATTAAGTGATGACTCAAAAAAANAAAAAAAAAAAAAAACAGATAAACCAACTATCTTGAAGTATGTGTCAGGTTTTGTCTTATTTTTTGTAATTATAAAATTTTCCTAAGTGCTATGTTTTTATAAATTACTTGATCATAATTATTTAGGATAACTAATTTTTCCAGGTGTCTTTCAAAAATAGCCATATTAATGGTTTTGGTTTTTCTCTTTTGATGCTTTGGATAGGACGCATTACACGTAAATACAAAGTACATCTCAAACAGATTCAGACTATTTACTCTTCACACGTGTCTAAGGACTTAATGATATTGTACAGTCCAGTACTTACCTCAAAAACTCCTTGGCCATTTACACAGTAAAAGCACCTGTATGTTCAGCGGTACCTTTCCTATGGAGATAACGACCTACTTCCTTTCCAGAGTTCCTACAGTCTTTCTTCCTTACATTTAAGCACAGAAGAGTTGAACATTAGCAAAATCACAGTGATGCTGGGTGGCAATTACCTTATTTTTCCATAGTGGCCTCCTGGTTGTCTAAGAAGTTGGATATCTAGGTTTCGTAACTCGGACCAAGGCATATGAATGGTTTATCAGGTAGGTTGTGGTTGTTCCAGGTGATTTCACAATTCCACTAGCTCTTCTCGTTATCAAGGGTAAATGGGTGAGAAAAGAAGCATGCAGAGAGCCTGGGATGAGCAGCTGGGATGGAAACGGGATTCCAGAAGACTTGCATGCCTGTGCATATTACATTAGACCGTTATCTGAATTGTTAAAAGTTATTTTGTGTTCTGGAACAAAAACAAGACATAGTCTCCCTGTCCTGTGCTGTAGCCACTATGCAAAATTCAGAGTCCCTCTTACTTGTTGCCTCCCTGAACATTTGAGTCTTTCATTCCTAGTGACCAATTAGCCTGATGGAGTACACATGTACCTAGGCTACCTAATGGTCTTTCCTGAGATAAGAGAATTACAGGTTTGATCTTTTTCCCCCTCATGCTGAGGAGTGTTTGGAATCCATTTCCCTGTCTTTTTGGGTGAGTTCTCCAACAATTGACCTGCGAGACAGAATCTAGGTATCTTCAGAGAGAACTAGGTGAACTGGAACTTAATAGGGGCATCCATTATTCCCTATTAAGTCTATACACATTCAGTGCTAGATAAGATTCATCAGCTTTATCTTCTACAGTTAATGAAGCAAGAGAGAAGTACTTCCAGATAGTGATCCATCTCATTTTATGATGCTGTCTCACCCTCAAGAAATACTTATTACATGTGTAATATATTGCATAATAGGGCAGTAGGTACATAGAGAAATGAACATTATACACCTAGTTTGGGGCAACTAAAGTTAGCAGAGATGAATTCACATCCTAACTAAAGCAGACTGAGGCACTCTGGAGATATCTCAGTCCCCTACCAGTTTAGTGGAGAAAGAAGTGCTCAGAATAGGAGATTAGGACCTCCTTCCACAAAACCTGAAAAGAGAGAGCTTCAGCAGTTATCCTAGGTCAACTGGACTCCTTTTCTTCCTTGTCTTACTTGTTCTCCCCCTTCCCTAAACTGAGGCTGGAGCTAGTACCTAAGATGATTGGAGAGGTCCTAAATTCTATCCTAACTGAGGAAATTGATTCCTGGTAACAAAGGGTCTGTTTCTGCTCTGCTTTTGCTGTTCACATGTGAGGACCAAAAATGACTGCCAAGAGTTACACCACAGTAAAATTCATTAAGAAACTAATAGAGTCATCTAAAACAGGTTAGTGAACAGTCTAAGCAACTTACAGCATTCATACCACTGGAGGTTTTATCATGAGCCTGCGGGTCTACACGCTCAGGGCTGGGGAGCCTGAGCATCCTCTTCCTCAAGGGGAGTTTGGTCAAGAGCAATTCTGCGGAGGGCAGCAAGGGAAAATGGGTAGAGCTGGCATGAGTGAGGAATGGGGCCTAATCTTTTCATTCTGAAATGTCTTATCATTGCCATGAGCAAATAATAACATCATAAATAACTACAATAATTTTTCAGCAAAATTTATTAAAAGAAATTGTATCGGGTGTCTGTGGAAGGTGTTGGCAGCTGGGGGGCTGTAAGAGTGGTCTCTGTGAGAAGAGGCCGGGGCTGCCCCGTGATGGACATGGCCAGCTCCGATGGACACAGCTGAGCCCCTCAGCCAAGGTAGTGGCTCCTCTGGGAACACGTGTTTAAGAAAGAACAGAAAATGGTGGGGGCCAGGGTTGAGGTCAGGTAAGAGTGAGAAACAGCAAAGGGAACTCCAAGTTCACAGGAGAAGGAGGGGAAAGAGGTCCTTCAGGCTCTGCAGCAGAGATTCCTCTGCAGCCCATGGAGGGAGTAGTTAGGTGTTTCTGAAGGAATTGCAGCCCATGGAAAGCCCACACAGGAGTAGGGGAAAAGTATGAGGAAGAGGAAGAAGCTGCAGGGAGGAACTGTTACGGACCAACCGACTGTAACCCCCACTCCCCATCCCTTGCACTATGCTCAGTGGGAGCAGAAGGTAGAGGAGTAGGGAGTGAAGGATTGAAGTTGAAGCTGAGAAAAGACGGGGAGAAGGTATTGTTTTAATTTTTTTGTCTTTGTTTCTCACTACCCAAATCTACTTTAAAGAGCAGTAGATTAAACTAATTTTCACTAAATCGAGTTTCTTTCGCCCATGACAGTAAATGATAAGCAATCTTCCTTTCTTTTTCTCAGCCCAAACCTTTTTCATCGTATTTTCTATCCCATCCTGTAAAGGGAGAGTGAGTGGGTGGACGTTTGGCCCTTAGCCATGGTCAACCCACCACAGCAATACAGACACTCTTTCATCTTGCCTATGTGTCAAGTAGCTTTGAACATCACTGAAAATGCTACAACTTACCTTCTAGATTTGGTTAAAGGAATTCTTCTGAAACCCTTTTCACATTAGTTTAAACCATTGTCATTATGAGTTTCCAAGAGGATGCAATAGGTACAAGGGTGAACGAAAAAAGGGAAATCTATAAAAAGTCTGCTAAAAAAAGCCTAAGACAAACCAAGTTATCTGCACTGTCGTGTTCTTGAAATAAAATTCCATCAGTCTAAGTTAATGGTTCTTAATAAATGTGGTTAACAGCTAAAAATGGAGTAGAGTGTTCATTTCTTCAACATTATAAGCAGTCATTGAACACAGTAATAAAAATAGAAAGAATGACTTCAGGATTTTTTTCCCTTTGAATTGAGTTGTCACCCATTAACTTAATGTTTAAAGCACAGTTCATTAATACACTGTCATTGATGTGTGACTCCATTATCGAAGCTCTTCAAGGTGTAAATTTTCCATTGTAAGGTGCCCATCTTTCTAAAAACTGGGAAATGTACTTTGGGTTCACTGAGCATTCAGCTCTATAATGCTGTCATGTTATGTGTATTTTGTTTTATTTGTCTCTACCATTTAAATTTCTGGTTGCCAAAACTGTATATAGATGCCCCTGGACTATAAATATTTGAATTAGAAAAACAGCAACAGCCAGGGGTCAAATTACATAAACTTGGTATTTTCTTATCTGAGGTACCTCTTGTAGCTCACATCACATTTCAGCTGTTGAAGTGGAAAGGGAATGGCGAGAAAGAGGGGAATACAACTCAGAAAATATAAAGGGATAACGCTGAATACATCTGACAATTATTCTAGCAACCTTCATGCATTGCCATCCTCTATAAACAAGCGACTCAAATGGCAAGAGCTGTAAGGCATAGTGGTTATCCTGTTACAACAAAGATATTTTTCTTCATGCTGAGCTGGAATAATCCTGCCATTAGGTATGGCTGCATCACAGACCAAAGCACATCAGAGGGAGCTGCATAGTAACTTTAAATAAGGTAGTCCTGGTAGCTGTAGTAGCCCGCAACTTCACGTAAGCTGATTTTCTCCCTCAGGAAGATAAATTAGTCAATGAATTACCTTGCATTACCACAGCTAGACTATTTCTAGTATTTGGACTAGCTTGGGCCTTCGGATGATGCAATGCAGAGTTCTGAGAAGCACAAGTGCTCTGCTGAAAGTTTTGAAAAGCATGATGCTGCTTTTAAACACCTCTGAAATGCATGGCGCTTCAGGAAACAATCACTCAGTAAATAGTTTAATACTAGCAGTGGTATTTCAGGGCCTACTTTGGTCCATGTAAGAGCAATAAAGATGGGGCTGAATCATCTGCTAACTTAAAAAAAGATAGTTTCTATTTGTTTGTGGGTGGAAATATTGATGGTTTATACATTATACATTATACATTATACATTATACATTATACATTATACATTATACATTATATTACATTACTTATTGCCTATTACCTAGTACTTATTATATTGTAGCAATAAATCAATGATGAAAAACTGGAAAACAGTCTTCAAAAGGCCTTAAAATATTGCCAAATATTTTGTCTTGGACAGTTTGGTTTTTTCCACACAAAAAATCTTGCATTCTTTAAAATAAGTAGCACATTATGGAAGTCATAAAATGTGAAAACCCAACTACTTTTTAACGTCCTTCACGTGTTTAAGAGAATTCAATAAAGGTTAAAAATATGATGTAATTCAGATTTAAAGATTAGAGGATGACTGGATTCAAAGTGAAGAAAATCATGTATGCTATAATTTAATCTGTGCAAACCCCAGGAATTTTGCACTGAATAGAAATATATGACCAGATATGATGGTTTCATAGAGATTCTGAACAGGCTGCAAGGTCAGCATTCGTCAATAAGAGGTCTGACCTAGTTCTCCACTCCTTTTATGTGAGCCAATTTCAGAGGTGAGGGACCCGTGTTCAACTAAGTGAAAGGAATTTGTGTGAACTATAGTGAAGACGGTGGGACGTTAGGTACCCTGGAGGATTGGGGTTAAGCTAGGAGACAGAGTCAAGAAAAGCTTCACTGTGCTGTCTGCTTCAGTTTGGGGCAAGGAACTGTAGGTGAATTTAGTCTAGGTTAGGCAGTAGTCCTCTGCCTTGCCTGCCTTCTTGTCGCTTCCTACAGGATGAGGAATCATCACAGACATTCCCTGAGCTGTAGCTGTTAATGATAAACAAAACTGGGTTGTTGAACAGCGTAAAAATATGCTTCTGCCTCTTGTTAGAAAATATTTGCTGTATTTATTACCAGTGCATAACATTTGTGAGAGACATATGTTTTCTTGCATGAGAATGAACCACAGGCAGCCGTTACCACACAGAATGAGATTCTTAGAGAAAGATTCAAGGCAGGAATAATTTGCTGGTGATGGCTTTAACAACTAAAACAATAACTGCATTACAGATGAAAAGAAAGTTAGCTAACAGTAAGATCCTAGCTCCTGTGCATTCTGATGAGTGGAACTAGAAAGAACTACTGCTGAAAAGCCACCAGTGAAGTCCAGCAATAGTATATACATATGTCAGATCTAAGGACAGAAGTAGCAGCTTTTAGTCTACAGCACCATCTCTGAGGAGAGGAGCTTCAAGAACTGAGACTTCACAGGTAAATTTGGAGAGGGCTCATAAATCTCCACACTGAGTCCTCTGACACCTTGCTTAGGTACTTGTCTCTTGGAATCAACTCTTCAGATTCTGAGGATTAGCCAGGCTTCCCAGGGGGCAGAGACGTCGAGGAGCATGACAGAGAGGACTGCCAATCAAGTGGATAACTATTATGGAGAGAAGAGGACCCCAAAGACTTTTTTTCCAGACTTGCTCCAAGAGAGAGTATTTCCCAGCTTCAGCATCCAGACGTGTTCCTTGGCTGTATTGCAGCTCTGTGGTGGGCTCAGACCTGGATCACACGATCTGAATGAAGAACTCAGATCCATTTCTGAGTTGCGATAATGGAGATTCCCGGTAATCTTGTTTCGACTAAAAGTCATACAACCAAAGGCTTGCTGTTTACTCTCGCATGCCTCTGTTAGTAAGTTCAAGCAAAGCAGGACTATTTGAAAACAGGTTCCTTCACGTACAGCTGAAACCCCAGGATTATGATCCTACACAAAGTAAAAAAAACATTTGGAAGTAGATTTTATCCAATCTCAGCGTTACACATTAAAGACAATCACATGTTAAAGACTTCAAATTCCTCCCTCATCTGTTGTTTACTTTATGTTCTTTTCTATGATTCTATATGTGAATATCAATGTTTCTATTTGCCCTTGCTTGTCTTACTTTCACGAATGAGCAACAGGAATTTCAGGGGGCTCATCAAGCAAGCCTGTTCTGATTAAAACCAAATCACACATATAATAATTATACATTTCTCATATCATTGTCTGATCTGGATTCTGCAATTTTGTTTTAGCTGGTTTTTTTTGTTCCCCCAAAATCGACTGTTGTAGGGATTAAATTATTCAAGTTGTATACAGACAAGATACTTTTTATTTGGAGAAGAATATGGATTTGAATTGTTTACTTCAAATATTATTTAGATTTCTCCCACTTGGAAGGTTTTAGTTAATGGTTCCTTCAGACTGATCAATGACATGCTATAGACGGGAGCTTTTGGAGAATGCAAATTTAGTGTGAACAGCATAGTTTTCCATGTAATTGGAATGTAAATGTCACTGTATTCTGATCACTGAGATCAATTCACTGCACACGAACTGAGTGTATCTTGGCTGAATTTTGTGACTTACAAACTCCTTAACTATCTTTGCATATTCAGGACCTTTCAAGATGTGAAAGCGTTTCTAAGGAACAGACCAGAGAGGTGGAAGCTGCCCCTCAACTCTAGGTAATACAAAGACATCCCTAAAAAAGGATCATCCTGTGATTTAGAGCCTTACTTTGGGATGAGGAAAAATTAGATTCAGTTTTCAGTTTTGCTACAGACATCCTATATGACCTTGGACACTGTGCCAGAGGCTCCTAGCCAATTGGAAACACAAGACTTTGAGATTTAACTGGCATTCAGATTGTCTGAATCTGGGCTTTAGCCTCTCTGTGCCTCAGGTCCCTGGCTGTGAAAAGAAGATAAATTGACTTCCCTGCTTCACAGTGATATTGGACAGACAAATTCATCTCGGACTGTGAGGTATTACTGTGAGGTTTGTGTAAGTATCTTTATAAAAATGTATTTTTACTTTTTGTTTCTGTCTCCAGCATACAGTGGAGAGCACAAGAACTGGAGTTATAATATGATTTTGTCACTTGATATAACAAAAACTGCCACCCATAAAATCCTTGTTTCTATTTCCTCTTATTCTTGACCAACAGCTGACAGATATTAAACTTATATGCATGACTTACACCGGGTATATATGTGCAATTTATCTCATAGGGACACATATGTTTCTCATTTCTGTTGACTTACGTGTACATGTTGCTTATGGACAAACATTTATGCCGTTTCCTAATTAAAAATGTTTTTGAAAGTTCTGCTAACACTATATGCCTGTTCACAAAAATGTGTTTATATACACATCTCTGTTTAGTAGGGCCTGAATGTGCTGGGTTCATCCCTCCTGGTGGGTGAGACCAGAGAATGGGAGACTGAGACCAGAATGAAGTTAATCAGCATCAGCTACCTGTAAGTCACGTCTACCAGCCTATAGTTTTCATTTACCAGGTACAAGGCAAAGTAGTCCTCTTACGCAATTTCTTATTTAGTGGAGAAAATTCTCGAATTTCAAAAATTATGTCATTTTTCCTGGCAGGGAACCCACTCTATTTTCTTCAGTATTTGATATGGGAAACAGTAAAATTATACAAATCTGCTTTTCAGCTTGTCACCTACTGTCTATATGTTAAATAGGTATTTAAAAGTAAAAAAAGAATTTAAAAAAAAAAAAAAAAAAAAACAACAAAAAAAAAAACCCAAACCAAACAGAAACAGCAGCTGTTCAAAGTTAGATGAATCTCAAACCACATGAAAATATGAGTCAGAGACAAGTTTCTACAAGTATTATCATTAATACAAAAGCATTCTGGTTACTGACAGATGTAATTACATATGCAAATATACATTTCTGTGCATAATAATCCACATACACATATTTTTCACATATAATTTATGTGTCAACTTCTGAAAATATGCTTCTCAATATCATGTTGTGTATATTTTAGAGATGCATATTTTGGTTAAGGTAACCCTAACTAAATGTGTTTCATGTAAAATAAGAAAAACCTGTGACAGGTAAAGTAACCTCCATCTCTGCTTATTATAGTCTTACATTCTTTTTCAGACTCCTGTGATCATTATTAAACACTGTCAAGATAATACTTGCTGGTGGTTTTTTTAAGTGTTCAGCAGAGAAAAATAGAACTATTTGCTTCTCTTCTGTTTTCTGCTCTAAGTTCTTTAAGCAGTTACCATCTTCTGTATGGGCATTTCAGGAGGATTTTTAAATATTTCTTCTCATACATACACACAGCTCTATGAGAAAAAATTCTGTACTGGGTGCAATTTTCCATACACAGTTATCTTTAGGATCTCCTAGTATAGTTTATTACAATCCAATTAGCTGCCTGCCTGAAAATCATGTAGGCACGGGTTCATATTCATTGCTGTGACAGATGTGGTGTAAAAACCAGACAATAAACAAAAAAAAAAAGAAAATGAAAAAAGAAAAAAATAATTACAATTATATAGTTGTTGAATGACAGTCCCTTGCAGAGAACTGCAGTACTTTCAGTAAGAGAATATATCACTAAACACTGAATTCTCTGCTGGTTTGGGGCTGGGGTAGAGTTAACTTTCTTCATAATAGCTGGTATGGTGCTATGTTTTGGATTTGTGACCAAACCAGTGTTGATAATACACTGAGGTTTTACCTGTTGCTGAACAGTGCTTGCACAACATCAAAGCCTTTTCATTTTTTCATGCTTGCCCGCCAGTGAGTGGACTGAGGGTGCACAAGAAATTAGGAGGGGACATAGCCAGGACAACTGACCCCGAACGCCCAAAGGGATCTCCCATACCGTATGATGTCGTGCTCAGCAATAAAAACTGGGGGGGAAAAAGAAGGAAAGGGGGACATTTGGAGTTACGGCATTTGTTTTCCCAAGTAACCATTACACATGAAGAAGCTCTGCTTTCCTGGAAATGGTTAAACATCAAACTGCCTTTATCTCAACCCAACGGTTTTCTCACTCTTACCCTTCTCATTCTCTCCCCCATTGCACGGTGGGGGGAGTGAGCGAGCAGCTGTGGGGGGCTGAGCTGCCTTGCAGGGTTAAACCATAACAATTCCAAACAGAGTTCCATAAATTAGCGTTGGTTTGAAATCAGTGATCTTTTGCAGAGTGCTGAAACAAAATGCTAACTCCCCTCTACATCAAATTCTATACAAAAAGCATTACTGTTTGAGAATATCGGAATTCAATTCATTCTAACATGGTAAAATTCAGAACGTAGCATGGCGAGACAACACGTATACTCTATGCAATGGAAGCTGTGATAATTTCTAACTTTAAAGACAATGCTAATTCTTAATTAGCTTTTTGTTCAGCTGATGAAATGCTAGAGATAATTTTTTAAATGACTGCTAAGCTTAATGAGTAATTCTCAAGTTTAATTAGACTCCTCAAACTGTTTCCTAGAATTTCTGAGTTTGTTTTAGATGTACTTTATTTCATATGTTATGTTTAGCATTTCCTTAAAGTGTAAAACACCATAATGAGAATGAGGTTCATAAATGGGAATTCTTTACGGAGTCCTACAGTGCACACGCAGAGAAAATTCTCACTGAAGTCAGCGTTTGCTCTTTTATCACCAGTGCTCTGATTCTGGAAAGTCCACATTTAATTCCACCATTTTTTAGAATTGTTAGCCCAGTAAGGATAACAAGAAAATAAAAAACAAAATTCCAATGGGATTTAATGGTAAGTGTGCATGTAAGTACAATCCAGAAAACCAAGAAAGCCCTTGCATATTTTCAGAGTTGGGTCTCATTTCCTTATCTTACACATAAACAGCATGCCAAAAATCTTACGTTAAATGGGTAAAGTGCAGCGCATAATGTCAGATTAATCCATATGCAAGCTGATTCATTTGGCTGACACTAAAGCATCCTGTCTTCTAGAAGGGACCAATCCAGCTTCATACAGGAGATCTTGGAATTACAATAAACCATACAGGATTCCACTCGACTGATTACAAGGTTACTAGATTACCAATTTGAAAGCAATTAAGAGATTTCAGTATCTGAATGAAAATTAGTCCCTTAAACAGAATAGCTTTACATCACTATGCATAACAGACTGATGATTTTCTACAACTGCTACAAAAATAATCTTACATAAAACTAAACCTACTGCCTATTACTTACATGGCAAACAGACTTCCTTCCGCTTGCTTTATTTGGCTTTGGAGCCCCGAGATATCCAACGTGATATCATTTCATGTCAAACATACACTTCATACTCTCAGATCACATTCTGTACATAGCTAAAAAAGGGTAGATGTCACAGGTAGTCTTTTAATTTGCTAAGCCAGAGACCTGGAATCAATTGCTAGGTTTACTTAGAATTTGTGCTATTGATAATGAGATAATTGCAATTTTCATTGTGTTTAAATTAAAAAAACCCACAACCTTTTGATTTCACACTAGTAAGGGAAATTAATTTTGGCACTACACTTAGATTTAGAGACACTATACAAAGCCAAGGATTTTGAATAGAATCATACCTCTATTTTTACTGCTTTGGAAAATGAATACTGAGTACATGGTTGCCAAAAATACTTTTGCCTATTCATACTGTGTGGTGCAAGCTCTTTGATGTCTTCCTGCTAAGTCTACACACATGAACATTTATTAATATCACAGTGACTGTTAGAAAAAGATGCATGAAAATGAGCTTGTCTGAACCCAAGGAGACTATTCACAAGTTCACAGTTAAATACGTATGCCTTCATGGGGCTGAGATCTAAACCAAATTTTCACTGCTCACACAGATTGAAAAACACTTTTAAGGTGACTTTGGCTGGAAAACTTTTTATTTCATCGCTTTGGTGCTTTGAAACAAGGAAAAATGATAACTCTGAAATATTTCTTAACTTTCCTAAAAGAACAATCCCAGAATCCTGGCTGTGCCTGATGCTTTGATGAGCACCAAATTGTTATGCTTAATCAGGACAGAGTGAGTTTCATTTAATTTTTCAACTTAATCTAAATCCCTGGGTTTTGTTTTTGTTTTTGTTTTTATTGGTCAAAATGTGAAAAGGGGAGTCCTGTAGTAAAATCAGAGCAGTTTTTGTGGAACAACACGTGACTGAGATACCATGTTATTAAAGACACAAAAGGGTTTGTAAACCTATTTCATATTCACTGGTTATTATTTTTAAGAATTCAACTTCTAAATTCTAGGCATATATGTATTTACCAAGCTTTTTAAATTTCTATGAATATCGTTCCATCACTTGCAGCGATACTTTTGCAAATATTGTATCCGCACAAGTGTATTTTTAACAGTCTCCAGATAAATCAGGAGGGAACTATTCAAAAAGATAAGAGAAGGAGCCCACACAAGAGACTAAAAAAAAATGCATACATCCAACAAACTCTCAAATGCAGTAGCCAGGTTCTCAGATGTGAAAAGGAGCTTTCCCACCCTAGGTCAGGGCAAAAAAATCATTCAGAAAGTCTGCCGTGTAGAAAAATAGGGCTGAAATGGTTGGTTGCTGCAGTCTTAGTCTGGGTTTGCCGTGAGTAGGTGATACTTTGATCCCCAGGAAATCACAAAGTCATATCTAAATCATGATTGACTTGAGGGGGATAGCAAGCCTAAGAAATATAATATGCAACTAGGTTTTCATTATTTTTCCAGAATCTCATGTATTTTCTTTGAAATTACTTCAAATGTATTAAATTCCATGGACAGAAACCAGTTTAGTGGTAATATGTTTTATTATTCTTCATGGCTGCCACAAGGAAACCCATTAGCAATGCAGCTAATTGAATTGGCTTGGCAAAATTGATGGAGACAACCATGAAGTGAATGGATCACACACTGTCATATCAATCGGAAGATGCAGCATGGGCTTGCTGCTCAAAATGAAGTGTTGTTAGGAAGCTGTGAAAAGCCTTGTAACAGTACCACCCTTATAATAAAGGGGGAAAATGTCAATATTTCTAAATACTATTTTAAGAAAGGATTTTGTAAAATCCATGTTATCTGTTCAGGTGGCAGCTCTATGCCACTCCTGGTCGGTGTTATAAAACCTCATGCCTGAGAGGTAGTAACTTTATGCCTGAAGAGTCGAGCAGGAACATTGGATGCCTTAAACAGCAAGCCCCAGAATAAAAGCTGTGGCTTGTCTGTGTTCTGCCTCTCGTAGGATCAAATCGGCAAAATTCTTGTCACCTCTATTCCTCATCATGCCACTTTCTGCTCTTCTGTCATCTTTTTCTCTGCAGGTATGGTTAACTCAGCAGCTGCCTATATGTAAAGTTTTAACAGAAACATTCTCATTATGTACCAGAAATGTTTAAGCACTTGATAAGGAATGAGCAGGAAACGGCAAGTATAGAGTTTTCCTTGGGTATATTCTCCCCCAGCTTCTGACATGAGCTGGAGGCTTTATTCAAAGCACCACATTTCACAGCTGTTTAATGCCTGATGGTACCTGCCCATGGACTTGTATAATCCCATTTTGAGGTCATATTTTTGAGCTTCACAACATTCTTTGGCAAAAAGTTCCATAATTTAAATGACACATCAGGTGAAAAATACTCCATCTTATTACTGTTTTAAGCCTGATACATAATAATTTGATTTTGAACTCACTGGTTCTTGAGCTATCAGAGTTATTAATCACTCTCTTGCTGCTTTCTCCTTGCCACTCGTGACTCACATATTCTCCATGCACTTGCTTTTTTTTTTTCTTTCCCAGATTCAAGTACCTAAGGCTATCTAACCCTTATAACCTATCCGTATATTTAAACCATTCAGTGCTTCTGATCAATTTTTCTGATAATTTCAGTCTTCCAATAGCTTTATATTAATCATTGTCATTTGCTTATTTTTTGTGTGTGTGGTTTTTTTAAACAGCCACAGAGCACTGAATTAACATTTAGAAAACTGTATGTGGTGATCCCTGCATTCCTCTCTTGTGCATAATGGCTGATACAGAGCTCATCATTGTTCATTTATAGTTTCAATTGGTTTAAATCTGTAGTTTGAGTACTTTCAGATCATATTTTAAACAACTGTCAGCTATTAAAATGCAAAGCTGATTTTCTCATTTTAAACAGCCCTCTAATTTCAATATACACCCGAAGATATTTTAAAGGAATATTTACTCAAGCTCCACCTGACAGTATTAATGTACCTTTTATTGCTGAACAGTATTAACTATTACAGGTTATTCCTTTCTGAGAACCATTGCAGAAGCCTTTGGGAAAATAATAGTTCATAAATTAATAGCACTACTAGATCAACTTATTATCACTTACCATGGGTGAGGTCCACACTTAAACTGCTTCACGGTTAACAGAACTCAAGGTATCATTCAGGAGAGTTTGGGAGAAATTCTTATTTTGCCTTCAGGGCTTCCTCATTTGAAGAATTAAAAGCAAAAAGTGTTCTGATGATGAATTACATATTTCTCTTATTCTCACATGGCAATTTCCTGGAATGTTTTTGTTAGATCTTCTCCTGGAAAACACTATCCTAGTCTGAAGTCCTTATACTGAACTCTTTTTTGTGGTATCCAAACGCCTGTAGGTATTATTAAACATTGCAACTAACATTCATTACATTTTTTTGTTCCCCACAGATTTTCTCAAGGGAAGATAGGAACAAAATGCGTGTAAGTTAGCATCATACTAGACACTCCAATCATAAAAGATCAAAAAAATAAGCCATTTCTTTGAATTAACCCTTCACCATATCTGACATCTCAGGAGCATAACTGTCTACTGCTTTTCTGCTTCGACCAATGACAAAATGTTTTGACCAAGTGTGGAAGAAACCAGAAACGGTCCGGTACTGTTAGAAAAGACAAAGGTCATAATGGCTGAATGTTTCCTAATGCGGTTTTGAGAGAAAAAGAGCAGCTGAGAGGATGTACACCAGATCCCTCCACTTATTGGCACTGTGGCACAAAAGCACCTACTCTTGAGTCACTTAACAAGGGATGGCAATAAGGAACCAACTTATGAAACAATCTTAGAAAAATCTCACTATGTAAGCATGCATGCACTGCTGCATTCTGGAATGCAGGGTAGACCACCAGATAAAGGAGAAGCTCTGGCATTTCTCTGCTTTCCAGAAGTGCCCTGCAACAGAACCCATTTGAAAAAGAGATCCACACTGTATACTTGTCACCTTCAGATGGCGTGGCGACCTATACCACACTGCGTGATGGCATCTCTCTAATTTTGTTCAGTAGGCACACCCTATATCAGGAGATGAGCTGCTGGCTTTTTCTATAGATGTGTGAAAAGCCAGGACTGTGGTTGCAGAGCAGAAAGCAAATGCACAAGTTTCACTGCACAGTTATAAAGGACTTGATGGCCCTCAAACTATATTAAACATACAGGCACAGAGCAGAAATTATAGAATCATTTAACTATCTTAGAATTCTGAATCCACATTACTTCAAAACAATGTTAAATGTCTATAGTCACTACTTTTAAAGAACAGAACAAAAATGATACAACTAATAACACCGATACAAAAAATAGGCAACAAGTCATTTTTTTTTACTTTTCCACATCTGATTTTAAAACAATGAGCTCAGATGGCATCAAGAAGTCATGTCAAAAGATTGCAACTTTCAAAAAGGAATAAACACTGTAGAAGAGGCTATGGTAAGTTTCAGAAAATAATGCAAAACCTTTGTGAAATCATCACAGTATGCACAGACAGGCAGAACGGAGATATTTCATACCTGAGTTAGAGCAAAGCTAATTTAAGTATTGTGAAGCGAATGTCAGGAAAATTAGTTCCTGACATTTTCGTGAGTGTGAGTAAGGAAGAGCATAAGTAAATGTTTCAAAGTCAGAAATGTTAACAAAACATCCTGCAACTGATGAACCCTTTCACGTCATAACTTAAAATGCCCTAAAAATGAACTGAAGGTGCATAAATCTGCTGTTACAACTTCATCAAAAATATTTCATGGTATCCCATATCACATACTAAAGAGAAGTGAGATTTAAATTTAAATCCCATTTTCCTCAAAAATCAAAAAGATAATCCTTTCTAACAGAGAAAATAAAACAATGAAACACAAAGAAAAAAAATGACTCTTGCCTTAGTTCTAAGTCATTATAAAAATACTTCTTTAATTAAAGGTAGAAAGAATCGCAAGGTGAAATTGCTGGGATGAACTGGATACATGAAGACCTATATTTCTGTGATGATTGCTATCTGAAACACCTCCATCTGAAAAGTGCAAGCTTTATGATGAGAAAAGTTAATGTCTGAATTTGATAAAAGATAGGTTGAGTCAGCATGAGCATATCACTTTTTATCCTCTTGGAATATCAGGGTATCAAGAGGTATTGTGCCAGCCCTACTCCTAAATCATGCAATGCTGCAGAAAACCACAATGACTTGAAAAGAGAAATTCAGAACTAAGAACTGTCTACCTGGGTGCCCATCATCCAGTTCAAACAATTCTTTCTTCCCTAGGTAAGAACAAAAAACCCAACATTTTGAAATAGAAAAAAAATAAACTGTCTCAAAACTTTGCCAGCCAACTTTATCTTAACACAATAAAGCATTTTTTCTGTCTTTCTACATGGCAATTCAATGAAGAGTGTTAAAACAAAAGTAAGAATATCAGAATTTGCTTTCGTGCCACCCCCCCTTTATGAGAGAAAACACAACTTTGATGTAAAATTTGCTACCAACTAATTACATAATTTCATGTATGTTGTCTAATATCTCCAGTACTTTATCTCAATTTAACTTGTCTAGATTTTGAACAACACAAATTGAACATTTTTCTTTTTCCCACACAGAATGCAACTTTAATGTTATTTTCATCGATTTTCTGCAATTGTTTTTGTGTGAAGGAAAATAATTTGAATTTGTCTTGCCACAGTTTGAGTTTTGTTGTTCCTGAAGTGTACAAATCTAGAAAGCAGCTCATGGACAATGGCAAATGACAGTTCATATTGCTTCCCTGCAAAATGTCTCTGAATGCTACAGCAGTGCTTATCTGCAGAGTTACTGGTATCTGCAATAGAAACTGGGTGATAGTCATACAATTTGATTAACATTTGGTGCAAAGACACTGGTTCTGGGAAAACAGTCTTCAAGTCAGAAGAAAAACTTTGATCTAACAAAAAATAAAAGCAGCTTATGAGTGGTTTTTAGGATGAAAAGTCTTTATCAATGCTCTTTATCAATGCTCTTGACCTTCATTTTCCCTCAGTTCTTTGCCTGTAAAAAGTTCACATTACTTGAAGAAATTAGAAGACCACTGAAATAATTGCTGTTAGTTCAGTATGCTGTTAAAATGACAGATCTTACATATCCCACTCAATTGTTGCCTAACACAAGCAATGACTATGGTCTCTGGGTGCCTGGTATTTTGGCCTGGAAATGTTTCTAGACCTGAAAAATCTGATTCTGCTCGGTCCTGACTGTTATGAGGAGCTGCGACCTAACACATTGTCTCCATTGCCAACAGGATATCTGCAATGCCCTGGTGACATTGCCTAGTAGACTAATAAGTGTTCTGAAAGCAGATCAGAAAGACTGGATTCTACATGACAAAGCAACAATGACTTTATAATTGAAAAAAAATGGTAAGAAGTCCTTCTTGCTTCCCATATGCAACCTGGTAAGTTCAGCTGGAGATAGAAGATATTTCTCACATTCATTCCACTGATTTGGGATGTGGCTGCGTGCCTGAGAAGACAGGTACCTCTACTGAGTTTTAAAACCCTGTCTGTTTTCTGTAGACAGCCACCATGACCTCAGCGCACTCTTCTCCATCCTTCTTCCCTTTAAGTCGCTGAGCAGAGAAACCAGGCTGGGCATGTCTCTCTGTTCCTATGAGGAGAGGCTGAAGGAGTTGGGGCTGTTCAGCCTGGAGAAGAGAAGGCTCCGGGGGGATCTTATTGCAGCCTTCCAGTACCTAAAGGGGGCCTACAGGAGAGCTGGGGAAGGACCTTTTACTAGGGCACGTAGTGATAGGATGAGGGGGAATGGCTTCAAACTGGAAGAGGGCAGGTTTAGATTGAACATTAGGAAGAAGTTTTTCACTTTAAGGGTGGTAAGGCACTGGAACAGGTTGCCCAGAGAGGTTGTTGAGGCCCCATCCCTGGAGGTGTTCAAGGCCAGGCTGGACGTGGCCTTGGGCAACCTGGTCTAGTGGGAGGTGTCCCTGCCTATGGCGGGGGGGTTGGAACTCGATGATCTTCAAGGTCCTTTCCAACCTAAATGATTCTATGATTCTATGATTTCAAGGCAGTGGGATCTGCTTCCATCTGCTTCCATTGTGCAGTCTTGGAGCAGTAGCTTATCCACCTACCTGAAATGTGTAGCAGCTGGGGAAAAAAAAAACATATTCCAGCAGATATTTTTTCACCCTGTCTGGAACCTGTGTGAATTCACACAAAGAACGCTATTTCATGATTCTCGCATTGACTTCTTCCACTGTACTAAGCTTCTCCACAGGAAACGGTGCATGTCCAGCGTATTGGTAACCCTGGCAGGTGATAATGTAGTTGTTTGTAACTTTAGTGCTAAAATCTGTGACATCAGAAAAGCACTGAATGTTTGGCCAGAGCCTCAGCCAGTTCATGCTGGATTGGGCTGTTACCCTTGACATAGCTCAATTATTGCATTTCATTCCCCGGTGTTAAAGCTGCTACTCCCTGTAAACATTAATCAGTCTGGAAAATCGACATGTGAAAGTTTGGCTCACCAGCTTTTGGTTTGAGCACTCACCTGGGGGAGAGATGATCCGAATTTCCCCCGTATTCTACTGACTGTTCAGTGGACCAAGTCAGTGGTAGTGAGATCCCCCTGACAGGTGAGAAACTAATCAAACTCCCACTCAGTCCAGTATAATAAAGGCAATTGTCATTTTTTATTACACAAGGATAACAAAGTAAGACACTTTGTACTTCCTACTTGGCAAACACTGAAATAAAAAGGACATGCAGCCATTCGACAAATGCAAGTGATCATAAATCATGAAGACTACTAAGCAATATAACATCATATAAAGAATAAATCTGATTAAATCAACACTGCAACTGAAACTTTTAGGACATGAAATGGATGAATTGTTTATGAGAAAAGTGTATATTCATTTATGCACCATTCTGTTAACATCTCTTCCTTTTCAAAGCCAGTCCACCTTCCTCTACACTAATTTTTTGGCAGAGAAAAAGAAGAAACACAACACTTTGGCTCAGACTGAAGCAAAGATTCATTCCAGAAATGAAAGATGCAAAGACATGGTCTTGTAGAATTAAGTCATCAGTACAGTTAGGAGCACAGGCCCTGCACAAATCTGTAGGTAATAGCTCATCCCTGAGAGCAAATGTTGTAGGCCCATTCACAGTATGGAACAGAAGTGCTCCAGTGAGCTCGGGGCATGCTGGGATCTACCACAGAACTCGTGCTTGAGGGACTTAACATCTCCCTCTCTCAAAGATTACAGTTGAGTTCATTATGTTTATAAACATCCCCCAAAATAGTTTTCAACCATTTCTTTCTTGTGCTTCTATCTGCTAATTAATTTTAGCTTTCTCATTATAGATTCATAAATTCTGTGGCCAGAAGCATCACAATAATAATCTGTGAACTGTGAACCAGGGCAAGAACACAGCTTTATTCAGCTTTCCAAAACACAGACCTATTGGACAAAGGCTAAAGAACACCTGCACGTGAGAAACCACGCCACACCATCCTTCTATAAAAAAAAAGACTGAAACTTCATATGTAATCCAACCAATTAACAGCAGCGAAAAGCACTGAGAGATCCAGGGGTTTAGAGAACAAGAACTATATTACAGGTTGGGTTTAAAGGTCGTTGGCTTGTCTGTTTGGAAATTTTCTTTTTGTTGTCTGCAGCATCAGCTCAGGAAATAGACCTCACCTGATGAGACAGGGAATTCAGGCAGGTTAAAGAGGGACCAAATTATTTGCTACATTTATGCAGTATTTCAGATACTGGCCATGAAAAAGGTGTCCACAGTATTTCCAGGAAATGATAAGGGCAACAAAAATAAATGCATCACACATTACTACACTCTAAAATGTAGCCAGTTATGCAGATATCGGCAAGTCACCTCACAGAGCCTCATATGGGCAATGTGCACAAATAATGAAGAATCTCTGCTCAATAATTTGGGAGCTTATGTTAAAAAAGGCCACCTGGATCTTACAGTCATACCTCCTTTTCACATGCATGCAATTTAATTATTAATGATGTAGCCAATTCCCACCTCTGCTAGCACGTCGCACACTGGTGCAAAACACCTTTGGTTTCCTCATACAAGTTATCTTCTGGAGTCAGGTTACTCAATCAGCTGGTGAAAACCACATTCTGATGATAATATGATCATACACACAGCTGCTTGCTAACTCCTCCTGTCCTGAGTGGGGTGAGGGGAGAAAATAGGAAGAGAAAAGCAAGAAAACCCATGTGTCAAGATAAAGACAATTTACGAAGTGAAGGAAAGAGGAAAAGAAACAAGTGATATCAAGGCAATCACTCAGCACCACCCATAAACTGCCTGATGCCCAGTCAGTCTCTGAGCAACAGCCATCTCAGAAGACAAAACTCCACCAGTTTTCCGTTGCTGATCTTGATGTTATATGGTGTGGAGTACCCCTTTGGCCAGTTGGGTCAGCTGTCTCAACTGCATCCTCTCCTCGTTTCTTGCCCACCCCCAGCCTACTTTCTGAGGGGACAGTGGGATGAAAGACAAGGCCCTGATGCTATGCAAATACTGCTCAGTAATAGCCAAAATACTGGTGTGTTTTCAACAGTGTTTTCATCATAAATCCAAAACACAGCACCATATGGGGTGCTACGAAGAAAGTGAACTCCATCCCATCCAGATCCAGTAAAGCAATCAACATGCATATCTACTTTATGGTCCTGATATACAGATTTGATTCGGTTCATTCTCACGTTGCTGTGGCAGACAAATTTAGACTTAAATGTGTATCTTGTTCTGCTAGGCAAAACAGAGCTCTCCTGCATGCTAAAAGAAGGGACAGCTCTTTGAAATTTGGTCTTCACTTCTTCTTTTGCTCTCCGTAGTGTTTATGACAACAGACAAGTTCAATTCTTGAAAGCAAAGTCATGCTTTATCTCAGTCATTCCCAGAAAACCTGTGCTATAATCAGGTTAGACCTTCTGCTGACTACGACCTGCACAGCTTTACTTAAAAGGCGCAGAATTATTCATTTAAATGATGCCTTACATTTGTTTGCAACCTATTTATATTTATAAATATTACTGAAGCTTGCACTGGTGCTTCTAGACATGGAAATTACAGCACCAAAGTTAGCATCTTTATTTGAGTAACAATACACTTCACAGTGATTGCATGGTTAATAATACATGATTCTGAACTATAAAAAATTTAACAGAATAGAATCAACACTGATCATATAAACCAAATACCATTCAAACACAATTAATTAGATCAACTTTTTCTTTTTTACAGTAGAACACAATTCAATTTACTTAATTTAGTCACATAAAATCTCTCATCGTAATTAAAATTTAAACCTTTTTAAAATTAGCTTACAACTAAATAAGCAGAGTGGAATAAACAAGAGACAAAACCACTTAATGAAACACAAGAAAACAATGCAAAGGTTTTGGTTTATTTATTTATTTTCTTCTTTTTATAATAACATGATCAAAGTTGGACTCTATAACACTGACTTCATAGAAACAATATTCTGAAGTTTGATTTTTTAATAGGGACTTAAATATCAAATTCATAACATTTTCCTTTAATTAATCCCATCTTAGGTTTCCTCCTTCTCCATTCAGGAATTCAGTCAGGAATTCACTCACGCCAATCTCGGCGAACACTTAGCACACTCTTTGTTTTAAGCATATGCTTTTATAAGTCAGCCTCAGCTTTTCCCCCTTACACACTTTCACAAGCGGTAGAAATGCCTTCAGAGCCAAACGTGTGCCTTCCCTCTGCACTCCGTTGTCTGTCGTACCAGCGCAGCCCTGAGCGCGAAGGTGAACTGGCTCTGAACTTGTAGAGATGTAAGTGGGATCTGAAATAGAAATGAATAGTCATAGCGAGGTGCCAATAGAAGACATTATTTTAGAATATGGAGGTTTAACTGAGAATGGGCTTAAGAAAGCATCTGGGAGATTTTTGGTGTTTATGCTATTACACTGGGTCAGTTTTCAGTCACCAGTTCCTCAGATCCCATCTGTAAAGCAGAAATGAAGGTTTCCTCCTAAAAACTGAGGCAGTAAATATTGTCATTCAACTATTTGTGAGGAGTCAGGGACCCAAGACAGACAGCCTTCAAAACAAAGAACTAACAGACAAGGCTATGAGCAAATATTTAGAGACCAACTAAGAACGGGGTTTAGCAGAACTGAGGTGACTTTAGCTGGGACGACGTGACAGTGGGGTCAGCAAATGTTCAGAAGTGTAGATACCAGACTACTGTACTGCTAACTAATTTTACTGTCTAAATGTCCGGTGTACATTGCTTATTAGTTTAAGAAAATGAACAGAAACCAACTCCACTGAAAATTATAAGCAACATTTCCTTACATTACAGATCTACCAAAACACAGATTGAAATTGTTCAATCAAAAAAGAATTTAATACCGATAATCAGTTACAGAGTGAATTGTGTGGCCAGAGAGTTGCCACAGTAATAACAGATAGCAAGAGAGATGAGGTGTAGCAGATGCAGTTAAGGAATAAGTTAAAAGTATCTAAGCAATCCTATATGGGAAGGCCAAAACAGAGGGAGATCCTGGCAGCTCTATCAAGGCTTCTTAGGTAAAATGTAAAGCTGTTCAAAGCAATGCAGTTACTTTTGAGTTTTCCCTATGGAGTGATTCACACACTCAGAGATCTTTCGGAAACATTAGAATCTTACTTAACACAGATCACTAAGTAATTCTAGATACTCAGTGGACATTTATATAGCAATTTGGTAGGCAGAGCAATCTCCAAGGAAGACCTGTATTTTTCACCTTCTTAAGCCTGAAAGGACACAGACCCCCACCTTGCTTTCCACAGCAAGATCTCTAACCACTTAGATTAAACTTTAGTTTCACAGAAGCATCCTTCCTGTGGAAATGGTACAAAAAAACAGCACACACACAGAACTCAGGGTATTAGAAAGATGTCAAGCAAAAGGAATTACAACAGCTGGATGGAGACAAGCTTGAAGCCCTGACTCCAAGGCTGCATTAATAATTATTAGACAGGAAACTAATTCTGAGCAGCTGGAAGGCCACCCTGCTCCTCATGACATTTGTGAGGGACCATGTGCCTGCCAGTTCAACTCTGAAGAATACAGAGTGCTGAATTCTGGGTGCACAATATGACTGGTAAAAGAAGGCATTTAGTCAATGTGGACACTTCCAGACCAAGCACTTGTGGCTCAAAGTTGTAGATTGTAGTGGTTGGATTGTGTCCCAGAAACCTAAATTGCCTTTTAGGAACATGGACCTGGTGTAGCTATATGTAATTTTCCGTGTACAGCCCATCCCAGCAGCACTAAATATGCACTCTTTTCTTCTGCAGTGGCAAGTAACTAGTAAAACTTAGGAGTTCAGAGGATTCAGTAATCTTTTGTGTGCCTCTGTTTACTGCATCAAAATTCTGCTGACCTATATTCTCTGCTTTTTCTCCCAATGTTCTCTCTTGCACCATGTCTGGAACAGCTTGTAATCCTTTTTTTTTCTTTTGGTCTCTCTGAAGCTGCTGTCTTCCATCCTTCATCTCCAGACTACCTTGTAACGGCTCCCACTGGCCTGTACTTCTGTTTACCTGTACTGCCCTGAAGGGTTTCATCCTTAGACACCCACTCCCACTTCATTCTTGTTCTTCCTTAGCCTTTGCAGGCAATTGTTGCAAAGGGCTGCAGACCTCGCAGACCTTCTCCTTCAATATAAGCAGCAGCAAGGGAAGAAGCAGGAAAGCAGAAGAAAAAAAGCCCTCTGTTTCCCTAAGAGCTCCAACTCAGAACGATAATCTGCATTCTGTGTGCACTACAGTAACCAGAAAAAGAGTATTTCTTTTCAAAGCTGCCACAGAGGTCTGGGGTTTGGTTCTCCCCACCCCATTCCCCACCCGGTTTGCTTTTATTTTTTTTTTCCCAACAGTGTGCAGAACCAAAATTAAGAAAGGTTAATTCCTACAAAAAAAGTTAAGTGCTACCAATCTGCTTTTGGCTGGAAAACTGCTGTAAGTGTTCATACACTGCAGCAGCTTTCTTGGCAGAAATAATGAGAATATCTGGCACTTACTAAATGTTAAGAATAGGTCAACTTCCTTCTTGAAACGAAAAGCATTGACCCTAAAAACATTGCAAGTACCTTGGAGCTGATGGACAGCCTGGAAACCTTTATGTTCTTTTTATTTCATCTCTCTCTAAGCACAAGTGGGTATAGTGCGGTACATTCATACGCTTTATATCGGATTTACATCCCACGACTTGCAGGTGTTTGGGCCAGAGATTGCCTCTGGAGAGTGTGATAGAACTCTTGACTATCCACACTGGCTGACTCCTGCTCACTTATTAAGCAGTACAAGTGCTTACCTTGTGAGAATGATAAATACCTTTAAACGTAGCTGTTAAAAAGGTATGTTTAAAGGTATTTATAGCAGGTACACACACCAATTACCCACGTTGTCAGTAGTAGCTCATTTTAGTAGCACAAAAGAGCATTAAAAATGGGAACAAAAAAGTTATTATTTAAATGAAAACGTGTTCTAGATTTTTTTTTTCAATCCCATTTCCAAATAATAAAATAAAGCTTCAATATTCAGAATTACAGGTCTGTATCCTTTTTGAAAGGGCAGATTTTTGTTCCGCTGAAGTCAGATGGAATTTTTTCTATTAACTTGAATTTCATTAGAAGCAGGACAGCTNCCCCCCCCCCCCCCGCTTTCTCTCCGATCTCCAGTTCCACTTATCCTGCAAGGAACTTTCTGCCTGGTACATGGCATTCTGCATCTATGTCTCTTAATGCTTTCAAAAAAACAAAAATCACATTTCTGAGACAAGGATAAGGCAACTTTAATTCATGTGTTACCAGGTCAAGTAGGAATCGGCAAAAACTGGGTAGTGAACATCAAATCCTATCTAACGATTAAAGAATTAGATTAAATTAAATTCAATCATATTGAATTGTCTGTGGTCTAAAATGATGTTCATATGAACAATTTAGAGCCATGCTTATTCACACGGAAATTTCCTGTCAAGTATCTAATTCAAACATACCTCAGGAGAGTTATCAGGAAAAAAAGGGTGCAAAGAAAGGGTTATTCTTTTTAATGTCTGGGTTTTTTTTGCATGGATTTCTCCACAAGTCTTAGGGCTTCCCTGACTGGTTGAGAAACTCTTTGTGTCAATGTTGAAAACTGCTCAAAATAATCTTTTTCTAATAGCCCTGACAAGGAGGAGATGACAAGATTTTTCTGTAATAAACCTATTAATGCTAACTTTTTGCGTCATTCACACCTCTCTTTTAGAAAGCCTTCTTATGCCTGGCCATTAGTTGATACACCATAACGTTCTCGCTAATGTTACTTGATACTCAGAAATATAGATGATTCACATTCCCTTCGTCCCTGAGGTCTACTACTTTAAACACTTTAGCAGTCTCCTCTCATCGTCTTCTGCAGATGTCAGTGCAGTGTCTGAGCTGAGGTGCGCAGTGGGTCCAGAGCCCACCTCAGAGAACAGATGTTACCAGTAACTCCCTCCGAGCACTCTCTCCTCTGCCCTTTCACACTCCCTCCTCCCCCTTCTAGGGCATGTGGTGATAGGACAAGGGGGAATGGCTTCAAACTGGAAGAGGGCAGGTTTAGATTGAACATTAGGAAGAAGTTTTTCACTTTAAGGGTGGTGAGGCACTGGAACAGGTTGCCCAGAGAGGTTGTTGAAGCCCCATCCCTGGAGGTGTTCAAGGCCAGGCTGGACGTGGCCTTGGGCAACCTGGTCTAGTGGGAGGTGTCCCTGCCTATGGCGGGGGGGTTGGAACTCGATGATCTTCAAGGTCCTTTCCAACCTAAACCATTCTATGACTCTATGATTCTCCTTGAAGTCTTTGAGTTTTACTTCCTTTCCTGTTCCAACACTGTGCCCCTTTGTCATTGTGTTTATCAGGAAGGTTTTTATCCCCTCTGGAGTACGGACTTTAGAACCTTACATGAACACGGGAGCACGAAATGCATCAGACTCCCAGGGACACGGGTCCCATCTGTCATTTTAAACTCTCCACTTATGTGTCTGAATCACCCTGCTGACTCCTTGCCTGGCTATTTGCCCTTCCCGGGGTTGAAGCAGTGTGTGGAATGTTCAGCTCTATTTTCTCTGCTGTTTGGTTGGTTGCTTCTGATTTCACTTGGCATCCTCAATGGTTTTTACATTTCAGATTTATAGTATTTCATCATTCTGTAACCCGTTTTTGTACTCTTGGCCTGAAAAGCAACAGTGCATTTGTAGGAGACCACGATTAGGCAGTACCTCGTTGACAGTGTAAAGCTCTGAGCTGGTGCAGCAGTCCTTTCATTTGGTTATACGCTGTAGGAGTAGGACGAGGAACTTCTGATCACAGTTCAGGATTTACTGTTACTAATCATGCTGATATAATCAATGTGTCAGCTCATGTGTGCTGTAGGCGATAACCTAACAGCAATAAAAAAACACAGGTAGCTCAATCCTATTCATGAAGTAAGGTATGGTTATAAATGCACTGTTTCCAATAAAAAAAAAAGACAGCTTTTACAGGAAAACATTTATTGATACAACTATGCTAAATAAAAGAAAAAAGCACATCATTAACTGGCATTTATCCTAATAGAACTGTTTCGACATAGATCAGAATTTTGATTACAATGTGCCAGTTTTGTGGAGTTTTAACCACCCTTTTGTATTTTAGATGACATCATTTTTCCTTATTTAACACAAATATTGAAAATATGTCATTCTTCTTCTTCTGAGGTATTATCTTTTCTTTTTTATCTCTTACTGCCACCTGAAACTGGCATTCCTACACCCTTTTTGTATCACAAAACTTCCAGAGGATTGTTTTTCACAATACAGGAATCAAATACAGCATGCAGATGCATTTTTGTAAAGGGATGGCATCAACATTACTTTGAGAATATCACATTATCTTTCTGTACCTTTTGTTCTGTTCTCTTTCTTTGTTCCACTTTCTCCTATGTGTGTATGCCCGACTGTGCCTTTCTTTTTTTGTGTGTAGATAACTCCAGCAGCATCCCTGAAAGAATATTCAGAATCCTGAATGCTACTTCAAGTTAGCTTTGAGTGGAGTTGGTCTTCTATACTGTCCTTCAAACTGACAGCTGAAAATGTATTATAAAACCCCCAATTACCTTTTCCCTCTCCTATTATAGCCTTAAAACTACTTATGGCAGAGCAGTGCAAAGACAGTGGGATACTTTGTGGAATCAAAGCTAAGGCAAGCTGTTGGCTACGCTTTAGAAACAATCACCGTATAGCGCTGATGTTGTTCCCTCACTGTTTGATACATCAATGAAAGTACACAGAACATCCGAGTCAGTAATATAAACATTGCCAAGTCAAGAAAAAGACTAATTGGGCCACTTCAAACCTTCTGGTACGACTTCAGGTATAGGTTTTGCAGCATAAGCAGGATTCTTATTTTGTATTTATGTTCAGGAAGACCTTAAAATGTCCAGCCAGGATCCATGAGAGTCTTGCTGTACTTTAAGCGTTTTACCAGGATTCAGAACATTAGTTCTAGCAAGGAAGACTATAATTTAATAAGACTCGCAAAAAATAAAAGAGTAGAAAATACAAATAATGATCAGATCTCATATTTTCTCATCCCCCACCCTATACTGACCCAGTAAACATGTCATATTTTCTTACAAGCAAAAATTCTATTTTATTGATATGCACGTAAATTGCTTGTTGAATCCCCCAAAACAGTTAAAGACCAACAAAGGAGATACTAGAAATTAATCCCAAGGAAACAAAGCAGTCATAAGAGCAGATTATAAGTAACTTCATATGAAGTATGTCATGTAGCTATGTGTTACAGCAAGTAGATAAGAACAATACATAAAGAAATCCCATATTATTACAATATAAACTTTTAGCTTTCTTTTGGGGTAGAAAAAAGAGCAGAAGGTATACCACCTCAGTCCATAGTTCTTACTACCAGCATTTTATCAGTTTTGCAGTAGTATTTTTATGAGACAGTTGCTTCTGGTCAAGCCTTTTTTAAAACTTTACAAATTAAAAGTCCCAGTTCCGTATATTTTTGGAATTTCTGTTCTGTCGTGCTTTCTTGCTGTTGTATTTAACTCAGAGTGACGAATGTCAAGTAAGCTTGCACCGTCTGCATGTCACTTGCTCATGTTCTTCTAAACTCCCGTACCTCAGATTTCTAATATTGTATCAGTTATTGTACTAAGATCTACTAAGATTAACAATACAGAGTAGATTTTCATGTTAATTAGCAGCAAACTCACACTCATTTCATTTCATCCACCGCCATTTCAATAAAAAAACAGGTCTTAGTGAATGTCAACGCTTCCAATGCACACAAGAGCTATGGACAAGTCATCTGTAACCTCCCTGCCCTCCTCCTTGTTCTAACATTTTCTCTGCGCTGTTAAAACAGTTTAAGATTACATGCTTTCTTGAAATAGGCGAGCTGCTAATGGTAGAGCGTAACCTCCTGTTTAATATTTCTCTGCTGTCTGAAAACCGTTGCGAACGTGGCAACAATCTTTTAAAAGGACTCTGAGGCGTCCAAGGAACTACAGACCTCTAAACCTGATATTATTAAATAAGCGAGCAGAGACTACATTAAAGGACAGAATTAGGGAACCAGATAAAATGCAAGTTTCTTTGCAAGAGCCAGTAAGAGTTCTGCAAAGGAAAGTCCTGTTCTACCAACCTCTTGGCCTTCTTGGAAGTGGTCAGCAGGCATGTGGGCAATCAGCTTGGTATAACCCACAAGGGCTCTTGAGAAAACTGATCAGCCCCGGGATAAAAAAAGGTCCCAGCACAAACAAAAAAATTTAAAAGAGAGGAATAAGAGGGTGGAAGCAAATAGTCAGTTGTAGTGGGTGGAGTACTTCTCAAAAAAGGAAGTGAAGAGCGGAGCTTCACAAGAGTGTGTGCTGAGTCCTGTGCTGTTCAAAGCCTTCAGAAATGGTCTGGAAAAAAACCTAAGGACTGAAGCACCAAAGTTTGCTGATGACACAAATGTTATTAATGTTAATATAGTTATATTAGTGTTATTATAACAATATAAAAGTTATGGTAGAGGCAAGAAGTGACTGCAGAATTACAGAAGGCTCTTATGAGTCAAAGGATGTGCAATAAGATTGCAGACGAAATTCAAAACAAGAATATTGGTGCACGTCAGGAAAAATAACACTAACCTCACACATCAACACAGCGTCTAGAGTCACCCTTCATGAGTTGAAGCTGTGACAGGAGCATGGTCACACGGTACCTCAGTGCTTGGTGGCAGTCGCAAAGCAAGTAAAATGTTAGGAACTAGGGAAAGGCTGGAAAAGCACTTTGAAAACAGGAACACTGAGAGCTACTAACTGCACAAACCACCTCTGGGTGTTTCTGTGTTCTTATATACAGTTTTCTGCTAGGAAATTTACAAAAGTGGCCTCAGAAAAGATGGTAACTATCCAATGTCATTAACCAAATATTTCAACATAATTTATAGTGTCTTCAGTGGGACACCTTTATTTTCCCTCTGTCAAACAGTAACTAAAACTCCTTATTTTTGCTGGAAGAACTTCCTGCAGAGAAAATATGTGATGGGAGTTTGTGTATTATATATTAAGAGCACTTTTTTTTAATGGAGTTTTCTTCAATTTATACATTCCAGCCAATCCTGAAAAACAGGTCCAATAACACATAGGAAAACCCATTCCCTGTTTTCCACCAAGGTCAAACTAATGCTAGCACCTGAGTATTCCCAAGGAACTCTTGCACCAGAATTAATTTTAATCAAAGACAGGAGCAAGCTTATGTGGCTACCTATATGGTTGGCTCACTGCAGAGTCCAAAACTAACAGTGACATATATCTTCCTAAAATATGAATAGGTGCTTGCATCATCAGAAAAAAAAAGAACCTGAAAGATCATGTGTCCTCCTTCTACCTGCAGCACCCGCCATACAAATCCTAATGGTGGTGTGCAGTTTTTAAATTCTATTTGTCATGCTCCAAAGAAACAGATGTAGTGGGGGAAACCCCACTGGACAGCAATATATTTGTTTTTGCAAGGCGGGTTAAGAAGCTGTGGCCATTTCTGAGATCTCAGAAACCAAAACAGTTAAGACAGCTGAAAGTACAACAGCCTTGTAATTTCTTGTATCTTCTGTATTCTCTTGGTGGGACTTTTTTACCACAGTCTGATTGTCCATTATCAAGTAGATACCAGCTTTAAAGTAAGTCTCGAAGTTATCTTTTCGCAATTCCATTTCATTGATTAAAACTATCAAGAAATCAAGGAAATGCCAAAGTGGGCAAAACACTTGTATCCTAAGCTATATGATAAATTCTAGTATGAACAAACATACCATTCGTACCGCCTCCTACATTATTTAGCTAGTTTAACAAATGTAAATTAAGTACTTGAAGTCAGCAAAATTAACTATAATAGATGAGGCTTACAAATGAGTAATTCTGTACAGCTGCCATTTGCTCAATATTATAAAAGCGCTCTTAATTTGATTTAACACATCTGTGAAGTGACTTCATTCTATAGATTTATTATCTGAATTTGCATTTTTTTCTGCTTACGGGAGGGAAAAAAGAGCCAATTTCACTTGGAAATTCTCATTTATTAGGCTGTTATATAAATCTCTTCTGCAGTGTTTTGTGATACAAGTATCAGCAACACCAGTGAACAGGGCTCTATGGTAATTAGGGACAAATGAATAGATCTGAGTGACAAACCTCTCAGGTTTTTGTTTTGCTTTGTCACTCCTCCCTCCCCCAGTATACCCCTGGTTACTGTTCTACTGTCAATTTTGAAAAGCTAGGCAGTTACACACACTTGTATGATTTATTAATCAGATTAAAGCAGAGAGAGACCCTCAAGAAATGCTACGTTGTTTCAGTGATTTAACACTCTTCTGTTATTTCAGCTGTAAGCCCTCCATCCATTTAACAAATAATGCAATCATCCATGATTATCTTTCCTGGTGCTGTAGTTCTCTTTCTTACCTGGTATAAGGAGAAGTAGTTTCACCGGCTTCAATGAGGTTAGTGCAGAGCATTCGTAGCACTACCGTGCTATGGGCAATATTATTCTGGCCATGGAGCATCTTTCCAATCTTAAAAATAGCTTAGTTCTATCTAAAGAGATCATAAAAAATAATAAATAGAGGAAAAGTTACCTTTTTATATCATCCATGAAATTGTGAGCTTAATGCCATGAAGGACAAAAGGTCTGTAAACATATTATTGATGTTACTGACAGACTGTAACAGGTCACAGAGCTTTCCATAAACCTGTAGCAAGCGTACTGCATACCTGAGGAATGAAAAGATTCAAAGCGTATTCACACGCAAATTCTCCAGTGCAGCACAGTTATATTTATTTGATTTCAACTCCTTAAAAGTCATACTGTGTTCGTTAACTATTTTAATATGTAACAACAGACTCAGAAAAGGGGTTCAACACCTGTGTGTCACCGAACTTTTGTCGGTGCCGTGAGGCAGCTGATGCATGATGCTGGAGGCATTTAGTTCCTGTCTACATGGACAGCAAATCAATTACCAAATTACAGAATATTCCGAGTAGGTCTCACAACACGCTTTCCAATAAGCCATTCGTCATTCCATGGAATAATTCACTGGCCGTATGGCAAGAGACACAAGGAGAAAGCATGGCAATAAACCCAGTGTTTATTTCACTCAACTTTGCAAAAGATGGCTTAGATCTGAGTCCTATCTCCATTGCAATATAAATATTCACATACGGTATAGGATGTAAGCTTTGTTATTATTATTTTAGTATTAATTGTTAAACTGGAATATGGTCTTTTCCTTTACAAGCACTGGGTTCCCCTAACTACCAGGCAGAAAACCTTCTCCATCTCTCACTGATTGCAGGTCCCCAAGTCATTAAGACATTTTTATTCTGTTTGCCTAGCTCCTTTATACATCTCAGAGGAGAATTATCTTTAAATCTATGAGAAACTCGAGACACTTAGCACCATGTGGTAAAGTTCCCCCCCAACACACACTTTTGCTGTAACAATGGAGCAAAGTTGGAAGTTAATCTCAGGAAACTTCTGTGGGTGCTAAGAGCACCGTCACTCATTCTGGTCTTATACAGTGATTACACAGCTTTGCATTTCAGAGATTAGCTCCAGCAATTAGAGAGAACATCTCTTAAAGACCAAGACTAAACTAAGTGAAAAAAAAACAACCCACCCAACCCTAAAGCTGAATCTATGAAATCCAACTAAACTGAAGGCGATTCTAAACAGTTAAAGGTCTTTTTGTTCTAGTCCTTCTGAAAAGCTGCTGCCCATATTTGAATGTGTGGAAATTTGTGTCACATTCAATGCAAGATGGGCACATATTTTAAATGAAAATACATTTACCAAAATTTCTCTTGTAACTTCTATAAGACTTTTCTGCTTTTTGCTTGTACCGTTTTACTATGAAAATATATAAAGATATTTGTGTCCTCAAGATTTTTCCTAAAAGTCTACGCTAAGGCCATAAGGCTAACTATAACTCCAGAATGAGGTGATTATCTGTTACTTATTCTCATCTGAGAAGCCGTCATGTTGTAAGGCACATAGATAAGCACAGCCATATTTCTGAAAAAATACATTACTATGGCGGAAAAGCCAGATCTTAACAGCAACCTCTCCACTATAACAGTGGACCAAAAGTTATCTAATTTTTCCTAGTGTTCTGCAGCCTGTATACATTTAGTAGATATTTAGATTTTGATCTATAGTCTGCTTTTACTGCATTACTGGAAAATGGAAGACAAGGTCATATTTATTATCATCAATTGTACATGTCTATGTACAGAAACAGAGGGAGGAAAATAGATGATATTTGTGTTTGGACACAAGGCTCTGCCATAGCCACCATCACCTTCATTCATGATCAAACAAATGTTTCACAAAAGACCTAATGAAGTGAGAAGATTTATGGTTGCTTCCTTAATATTATGTACTTTTCTATGCAGTTACTTTCAGTGTAATAAGTAAGAATGAAGTTTCTTAATGTTGCTTGAATATTTTTGCACATGATGAATAAGACCCTTTTATAGTCTGGAAACAGCGATAATTATATTTTGTACACTCTGCACTGAATCTATAATTCTCATTAGACATACAAGCTCTTCCACAGTATTTCAGGTAATGAAGAATAACCAGAGCCATGCTGCATTAAGAGGCTCATTTTTCCATGAAGCAATAAACCATACAACATTTATATTAGTGACTCTCTGAAACTGCACGCAGTAGACATAATAGCGGTAACAACCATCCATCTTGTGAATGACAGTGACGGGTGTTGCCCAGAGCTCTAAGTAACGTGAACATCAAAAAGCACTCAGTCTCTTAAAAACTGGTCAGAAATCATGCAATGGGATCCTGAAGTAATCAATCATTCACATTTATTTCTTCTCCATGCTGAACAAAGTTATTGAGAGAGCATAAAGTGTATTTGTTTTGACGCAGAAATTTGATATAGCTGAATAGATAATAAAAAGCAGCTGAAAAAGTCTAGCAATACCAGAATGTTTGCACAAGCTCAAATCTCATTAGGAATGGCAATCCAGGCACTCATACCATTGAAATTAGTGTGTTGTGCTTGAATGTTATGAATTGTGGGAAAGCTCTGAGGGACTGGGAGAAAAACATATGCACTTGGGGTTCTTTTCCTGTTTTAATCTTTTTGTGACCGAGGCAAGCATCCAAGTTTGTTTAAATACTGAATGGGATGATATAACATAGAACATTCTTCCTTTTCTACCCCCTACCACTTACGCTTTACTGAATTAAACTGTTGTGGGGATTAGATTCCTTGCATTCACATCTGCTTAATGATGTGCAGCTTATAACTACTGTGTAAACTCAGTGTCCTGCAAGGTCTTACATAGCAAAGAGATAGTAGGGAAAGTTATGCTTTCAACATCTAAAAAAAAATCAGGTTGTACAATATCTTTATATTTTCTAAGCAAGCCTACTGTTCCTGACCTGTAATGTGGATTGTCTTCCAACTTAGGGAACATAAATGTGTTTTACAACATACCTAATTGTCTGCAAGTATTCAGACAAACTCTTCCTAAATGTTTATGCCATTAGAGCTATTTTTGCTTATGTGGCTTAGTCATGTGCCTGAGCCCTACTATTCTATGCCCTGTGTTGAAACTCTTTTTTTAATGAAGATAAACTGCCCAGGGATATTTTCTTCTAATAGCAAGTATTTAATAAAATATTTTTTTTAAAAAACAGACTCATATAGCCATATCTTGCTACACAGCATGTGCAGCGTTAGAAGTGTGCCCTGTCTGCATAGTTCAATGTTGACCGATTTTTCTTCAGTATTTTTTAGGTACTTTATGGAGAACAAAACTTCAAAAGTAAAACAAGAACCCCAAGACATCTTGTACAACACCTACCCAAACTTGCTTTTGCAATATACATACTTCTTCTTTCAAGTAAGGTGGTTCATAAGTAAACCCACTTAGACAGGCAATATTTTCTTTCCCAAAATTTCAGCCCAATATTAAAGAGTGATATCTGCACTATTACTGATTCCCATTTGGTATTCTATATGCCTGACAGAACTTTTGAGTGCACATCAAAACTAAGGCAACTTTACAACAGCGTCACAGTGATAAGAAGCCCAAAAATGAATATAAATGTGATGTGTCCACTTTATGCTGTCAGAGAGATATAAAGTGGTCTCAGCATAAATGAGAAACCCTACAGAGTTTGAGCGTTTCTGTAGATAGCAGCTCAGATGCCAGTAGTTAAGTATTTCTCTGCATATCAAAGCACTTCTAAAACAAGTATCATTATAATACAAAAAAACCTGTAGTGTTTGAGCGAGAGCTTATGATGAATAGGGCTTTAAAAACCCACAGTGAGTCTGACGGATGGATACTAATTTTTTTCTTTTAGTGACTGCTAGATAAAGACAGAACAATTGAATATGTTTTGTAATCAGTTTTGTCACTCAAAACCGTAAAAAAATTAATAAAATTAGTAGACGAAATATTGTATCCTTCATGATATAAACAACAAGCCATATGTTACAGTTTTTATTAGAAAAATCTGTTAGTTTCTTAAAAACTAACACCTGAGTATTTATGATGCGTGTAACAAATCCGTCTTGGCAACAACAAAATTCCTCAGAGATCTCATTCACGGAAAAAACACCCTAACTCCCCAATATGTTTTTTATAATCATTTCAATCACTAGTTCATTATAACCTATTTCAATGATCACATTTTATCTGCAGGTATTGCACTCTCATTACAGTAAACTTACACACTATCATAGAAATTGTTTTGACACAGTATTGTCACAGGATCCCAGAATGGTTAAGGTTGGAAGGCACCTCTGGAGGTCATTTGGTCCAACCCTCTTGCTCAAGCAGAGCCACCTAGAGACAGTTGCCCAGGACCATGTCCACATGGCTTTTGATGATCTCCAGGGATGGAAACTCCACAACCTCCTGGGCAACCTGTGCAAGTGCTCAGTCATACTTACAGTAAAAAAGTGTTCCTGATGTTCAGGGGGGAACCTCTGGTGTTTTCGTTTGTGCCCATCGACTCTTGTCATGTCACTGTGCACCACTCAAAAGAGCTTTGTCCTCTTTGCATCCTTCCTTCAGGTATTTATGTATGTTAATAATGTATCTCCTGAGCCTTTTCTTCTCCAGGTTAAAGTCCCAGCTCTCCCAGCCTTTCCTCATAGGAGAGATGCTCCAGTCCCTTCATCATCTTTGTGGCCCTTTGTTGGACTCTCTCTGGTATGTCCAGGTCTCTCTTGTACTCAGGAGCCCAGAACTGGACACAGGACTCCAAGTGGGGCCCTACCAGAGCTGAACAGAAGGGAAGGATCACCACTCTTGACCTGCTGGCAACACTTTTTCTAAATACAGTCCAGGATACCATTCATTGCCTCTGTGGCAAGAGCACACTGCTGGCTGATGTGCAACTTGGTGTCCACCAGGACTCCCGGGTCATTTTCTGTCAAGCTGTTTCCCAGCTGGGTGGGCCCCAGCATACACTGATGCCTGGGGTTGTTCCTCACCACACGCAGGACTTTGCACTTCTCCTTGTTGAAATTCATGATGTTTCTGTCAGCCCATTTCTTGAGCCAGTCAAGGTCCCTCTGGACGGCAGCTTGACCCTCTGGTGTGTCAGCCACTCCTCTCAGTTTGGCATCACCAGAAAACTTGCTGTTGGTTCATTCTGCCCCATCATCCAGGTCAGTAATGAAGATGTCAAACAGGATTGGACCCAGCATGGACCCCTGGGGTACAGCACTAGTTACTGGCCTCCAACTAGTCTTTGTGCCACTGATCACCACCCTCTGGGCCCAGCCACTCAGACAGTTTTCAGTCCACATCACTGCCTCCTCATCCAGTCCATAATTTAATAGCTTGTCTATGAAGATCTTATGGGAGACACTGTCAAAGGCGTTACTGAAGTCCAAGTAGACAATATCCATTGCTCTCCCCTCATCTACAAGACCAGTCATTTCATTGCAGAAGTTTATCAAGTTACAACATTCTAGTCATAGGAGTCATCCCACCATACCTCCGTGATCCCCACAAAACTGTAGCCCTGCAGCTGTACACAGATCTCTAATTCAGAATGTTTATTCCCTATATCGCCTGCATTAGTGTACTGGCACTTGAGAGAGGCACCCCAGTATGTTGAGTTCCTGGGGAGGGTTTGGGGATTTATCCATAATGGTGCCTTGTAGGTACTCCCTTGCTTACATGCAAGTGCTGGAGGTGACCCCACCGTCAAATGTTAACTTTTCACATTTCCCAAGTTATTTGGTCTCAGTGCAGCCTCATCTCACAATCTTTCATAAAATACTAGAACATGCTTAATATTTTGCACAATATTTTGCACTGTAGCCAACCGCATCCTGGGCTGCATCAAAAGAAATGTGGCCAGTAGGTCGAAGGAGGTGATTCTGCCCCTCTACTCCGCTCTCGTGAGACCCCACCTGGAGTACTGCGTCCAGCTCTGGAGTCCCCAACATAAGAAGGACATGGACCTGCTGGAGCGTTCCCAGAGGAGGTCCATGAGGATGATCAGAGGGCTGGAGCACCTCTCCTATGAAGACATGCTGAGAGAGTTGTTCAGCCTGGAGAAGAGAAGGCTCCAGGGAGACCTTATAGCAGCCTTCCAGTACTTAAAGGAGTCCTCCAGGAAGGATGGAGAGGGACTCGTTATCAGGGAGTGGAGCGATAGGATGAGGGGTAACAGTTTTAAACTGGAAGAAGGTAGATTTGGATTAGATATCAGGAAGAAATTTTTCACTGTGAGGGTGGTCAGACACTGGAACAGGTTGCCCAGAGAAGTTGTGGATGCCCCATCCCTGGAAGTGTTCAAGGTCAGGTTGGATGGGTCTTTGAGCAACCTGGTCTAGTGGAAGGTGTCCTTGCCCATTGCAGGAGAGTTGGAACTAGATGATCTTTAAGGTCCCTTCCAACCTAAACCATTCTATGGTTCTATGATTTTATCTACATATATGCCATATTAACAAATATACTGCAAAATTATTTTAGTACATTAACATAAAGTATATAACATTTGTTAAGCTAAAGATAAATTATTATAATTTCACCAAGTTTAAAATTTATTTTTTATTCTAAATACTTTTAAATCTGTCATAAATACTATGAAAGTTAGCAAGCATCTCAAGACACTCATCCATTTCTAAACCTCCTTATTTTTACGATGCCAGTGTGAAGAAAAAATACCTGAAGATAATCTAAATTCTGTGTGTGAGATTTACATACCACAAACTCAGGAAGCATGGAGTTAGATCATTGCTAAATCAAAGCAGATTCCCCAAAACTTCTGTTGTACCACAGATGAAGGCTAAACATTTTCCTACCATCATTTTCCTTTGGCCAAATTACAGGTGTGTCCACGCTTCATGAGAGATTAATGGTATTGATGTCTTTGAAGTCTCGGTGCCACAGACGCTGTGGCAGTTGGCAGGTTTTCTAACTGACTTAGGCAAGAGGAGACCTATTTAGCAAACATGTCGGATTTTCACAGCTTTCACCCTTCGGATGTTCCAGCATAGCTTTGCCAAATATCTCTGCTGTTTCTGTAGTGTTCCTTGCTTCAATAGAGCACAAAGTTATTCTCCCACACGCGCTGCCGGATAGCAGCCCAAGGTGATGACAGCCTTAGGAGAGCACGAATGCGTACGAAGGCTGGTAAGTGCTCTCAGAGACCAGCTGGCAACACCCCTGCAGCCCCATTGCCCTCGGGGCAACTCTCTCAGTTAATTAATTATCTTGTATCCTCTGTAGACTACTAAGAATCATTCCCAGGTTTTAGCGACCATCGTCTCAGCCTTCGTTTTCATCTGATTTTGCCTGGTGACTTATTTCCAGAGGATGTTGCACGGAGGATATGTTAGCAGCTTCTTGCATTGCTGCATGTGGCTCTGTGGCAAGTTTCCTGTTGGATCTACTGCAGTCGACGGGCAACAATTAAATTAAAACTAGCTTAGCATTTCTGGACAGATGTGATATGACAGCACAGAATAAAGTGTGTCATGAAGGCACTGAGTGACCTAAACTATTTCCCAGAGTTATCATGAAAGGAACTAAAGGAATTGAATGTGCTAGCCAAAGAAAGGATGTGTTGACTTTATGAAGTCTATTCTATGATTAGGGATTTTCTCTGCACCAAAGCTTGTCACAAAATCTTCCGGTCTGCCAGTCACATTTTTAAAGATATGAAAATTACTTCAGAGAATGACATTATGTATATGAGCATATAGCAGTTGTCACCAGATAAATTGTGATTTTAAAAAAGGTTGCTACAGGTGCTTTGTTTTGTTTTTAAGGTTATAGATTTGTATCTTTGAAAATGACAGGGCTTGCGAGAATTGAAAGACTACCACAAATCAAAGTAACTGCTTTTACTTCAAATTGTACACCTGTGATTCTAGCCTTTGTCTATGAAAGGAAAAAAAAAAACACCCACACAGTATAGTCTCCAGATTAAGACTGCTCTGTTGAACATATGGCTGCCAATTATGTCCAAGTGCTAAACTACACGAGGTGGTAGCTTTCCAGAGGACATGCATTAATGTCCATTGAATATAAGACTGAAAACATTCAGTGGATTCCACTGAAGAAATGAGTTAAGACTTGAACCCTCATGATAGAATTACCCTGCTGTTTCTAAAGTCAGTGGCAAAAGAAGAAAGGAGGAAAGACTTTTAAAAGTTCAGCTACCATATTTTCATATGTCTCCTTGAATCCTGCACTATTTACTGCTGCTTCAGTTAATTTGAAATGGATTGTCTGTTTGACTCCCATGCCAACAAAGACTTCATTACATGAAAATAGTAATAAGAGACAAGAATACCTTGATGAATTAAGAGGCTGTCAGTCTAATTATAATTCCTGTGCTGTTCATTCCTTTTAGCCTAAATAGGTAGTGAAGTCCCATAATAAAGTTTGCCCTAACAAATACTGCATAGTTTCTTCTTTCTGCCAGCTGCACATTTTTAAGAAAACTGCCCATACAATCTGTCTCTTTTCCTCTCTCCTAAATAAAGTGCTATTTCCCTTCTTTAAGTAATCATTGGAAGCAAGAGTCGGTGATCTTTTCTTGGTAATATTCATAATAATTCACTAGCTTTGCGTTTCACGGTATCCAAAAGAAAATCTAATATTTTCAATTAATTTACCTTACAGTCCACAATAATACTTTCTGAGCTATGACTATTACTCTTTCTTGAGTTTAAGGGTGAGGACCAGGACACTGTATCATGACGTATTTTTTTTATACATATCTATACTTGAGTTGTTTCTGATTTTTTATGTAAATATATTGGTGAAAAATAAACATCCTCTAGACTCTGCTGGAAATTTCTGAGATATAGCACTACATAAAAAGGAGCTTTGTAGATACAGGACTGTAATTTCTAAATCATTCTGTTTATTATTTTCTTAATTTCTTCCAACCTTCTGCCTCAGGCATGACAGCTGCCCTTGAGCGCTCATGTCTCTATTGTTTACTTCAAACTATTCTTCACTGAATAGAAGAGCCATATGGAGCTCTTTTTTTTATTATTATTTTAAATAAAATTACCTTCCACTCCTCTATTTCAGAAGCCATTCAAACTAGAGAAAGAATCTGGAGCATTCAATCTGGAAAGCTGAAAAACATCACATTTTTTTGACAAAGACATGAAAGATTTTTGAAAATATTCTTTTTTTTTTTTAACGTTGTTCAAGACTGGGCAATTGTAATCAAAATTAGGTAAGGTTGCTCAAGTATGATCTAAATGAGACAGAGAAGGATAGTTCTTCAGTTAACAACGACAATTAATTTTAAAGGAACAATTGAGATGCATCCTAAGAATATGATCCAGAAAGAATTTGGATCAAGCTTTCCTGTTTGATAATAAGCTATTGACTGTTGGAGACCGATGCAGTATTTAAATATAAATCTATCTTCTGAATAGAAAGTACTAATGAAAATGACATTAAGAAATATAGATCAATAATTAAGCTTCAATTTGGAGACTGGGCTGAGATTTATCTAAATTATCTTTACCTTTCTGGTATTGTACCTAGCATTTGAACTCGCTCTAGTTTCCACTCTTAAAGACCGTGCTACACCAACACGCAGCGTTAACAGCCCCTGCTCAGTCAGAATGACACAAACACCCCATGAGTTCCAGTTATGATTTGTGCTCTAGAGTCCCTGGTGTTTCCACAAGTCAAAGAAAGGTATCCCGATGGCTTCCCATAGCCTTCCCCTGGCTGCTCAGATCTCACTCCCTTTACATTTTGGGTGCACCCTAACTGCCTCCCGCTTGGCCTTCAGCAGTCTCTGGGAAAGCTGACCTCCTCCAGCAGAGGTTACAGGCTCCATGTGAAGTTTCTGGAGGAGGTCATACAGCCTGCATCATTTCATGGTCAGGTTTAACAGCCAGCACACTTCCTTCTCCCTTCAGAGTATATCTACACATACAACCATACGCAGAGCAGAAAGGTAAATTTCCAGGCGTCTTTACCACTGTTACCTTTTATACAGTAAAATACAGGCTGTTTATACAGGCTGTTTTAAAGACATAAAACCAACGCAACATATTTAGATTAGAAAACCAACTTACACTAAAAAAAAAAAGGGGGGGGGGGGAGTCTTTTAATGGCTGAAATATAAGTTACGTTTAATACCATATACTGAGTATGAAAAGTGAGTATTTTAAGCTATCAGATCTTTTAATACATATGCACTGTGTTGTCTGTGCGTCTTTGACAGAAAAAGACCAGTGAAAAAGAGACTGTTCAGAAACAGATATAGATTTTTCTGACAATGGATAAGACCTTTTTTATATTTTTATTTAAAATAATCCTTCCAGTGTGGGTTTGTGGTTTTTTTTTGGTGCTGTTGTATTGTACAGCTGTTTCCTGATGCTTTGAAAAATTATTGATCTTACCTCTCAACTACAAAATCTGCCATAAGTGAATTGGATTCCCCTACTGAGAATGCCTCACTTGAAATAATGCATCATTAGTGGAGGAAAACATTTTTTAATGATACAGTGTGACTGCCATTACTAGAAAAGAAATATTTTCAGCGTTTGTTGAACATATTCTTATCTCTGTGGTGGATTTTACAAGATCAAAGAAGCAACAGAAACATCAAACACACTTATTTACAAAATGGTACAGGCACGAGACAGATATGGCTTATGTGTTAGTGCTTCAGAAGCTTGTTATGAGTTAGCTAGGTCTCTATTGTGTTGCATGTAATAGGTTTTTCATATTGTTAAAAGAAAAAGAAAGGACCCACTAGATCTCCAGAGTCTATGGCTCTGTGCATGTGATACACTTCAGAGATTTAATTTTTGTTTTCCTAGTAATTTTATAATTTAGCTTTTTAGCAATATTTTAGGCAGGTTTGTTTTAAATCGCTCATAGAATTCAGTGAATAATATCCAATCATAGTGATTTTATCTATGCTGATCCATTTTAAGGTTTTATATAGTGCATTAAAATAAAGAAAAAGAAGTTCCTATTGAGAATAAAAAAGCAAACATCTAAGCAGAACAATAGCCTGCGTCTTCAAGGCTCATGAACCCTCTTCATTTATCAGATCTAGTTAGGGAAGGATCTGATCATGTATGTTTCAATTTGCAATTAAGTATTTTTCTAGGAAAGACTGAAAGAGATCAATGAAATGGGAAGACCAAGAAAGCACAGTGGTGACTGCAGTGGGCTTGGTGGGGAGAAAGAGTGTAGATACACACGAATGGTAAGAACCTTTCTTGCTAGAGAAATAACCCTGGAAGATGTTGGTGTGGTACTATCTTTTCCTGGATTTGGAAGGCAGGATGGTAACATAAGCAAACAAACAATCTAAAACCCAAACAAAATGACAAAGCGTGCCAACACCCACAGAGGACCCAAAATACAGCAACTGCAGAGAGGGGCATTTATTGACCAAACTACAAAATGCTTCATTTTATTCTACCAGGAGCAGAGGAGTAAGATTCAAAATCTAATATTGAATTGCACTGAAGAGAACATGAGAGAAAAAGGCATTGCTTATCCTAAGAAGTTTTGCAGGCAGCGTAACAGTTTGTTAGTTATTATCATAATGCAACAAAAGCTATGAAATAACCTTGTCAACCTTGTCGTTTACAATTTTTTATGCATCGGCTTTCTTTTCCTGGATGTGTCAGTGAATTCTTCTCTCCATAACATATTGCCATAGGCTAAAAGTGCATAAAAGAGCTCTGTCACAGAAGTGTCACATGTAATAACATTATACCATAAACAACATTGGCCTAAGATACTTCTGGAGGTCTACATTTCAAAGGTATTGCAGCACCTGAAATATTCAGCTCAGCCTCAGCTGGAAGTACGTGCTGTTCCCAGCTTTAGTCCTTTAGTGAAAAGCAGTGTATAGAAAGTGTCCTCACAAGGTCAGGCTAACCGGTCCAAATTAGGCTGGAAGAAAGGTGAAAAGGGGAGGAAAAATAGACCCGCTGGCCATCCTTGTCCACTCAGGGACTTGTTCTTGGCCTCCAGGTTTTAGAGGGGCCACTGCTCCTCGACAAATACAGGTAGTCAACATTGAGACCAGACCAATATTGCAGCTGGGAGCACTACAAGCAGCTAAAGCAGATCCCAAAATATCTTTTGGAATCGTTCAGGGCTTCCAGCAGTTTGGGTGGCATTGCTTCTGCCTCATTGCAACCAGTTGTTCTTTTCAGTGCTCCCTTAGAAATGTCTTTCTTCAGGTTCATTGCACATCTGACCATCTTACCTCCTCCTCCTCTGCCCTGTTCAACCCTTCAGTTCATCTGATGTTAAAAAAACTCACCAAAATGAAACTGGTATTTGCTGAAGAACTATGTTCATTCTAGTTTTGTATTAGATAGCCGCCTTCACTTTAGGAAGGAAATTTCTATTTAGCTTTAAATGTTAGGAGCCAGCTAATATTGTGTGTTTCTGAAGTCTTACACAAAAGAAGTATACAAACAGCTTGCCTGAATGTTAACGTCAGTATGTCATACATACACACCAGCATCATTTGGAGAGTAAAGAACATTTTCAATTTTAGTAAAGCTTTAGTTTTAAGAACTTAAATAAGGTAAGGAGGGAGGATTTCTAGTCAGTATAACAACTAAGAGAAAATGGTCTCAAAATGACTTTAAAAGCTCCACCAAAATTGCCAAAGATAAAAAAAAAAGGAAGGGGGAGTCAAAGTGATGGGGAGAAAAAAAAGAAAAGATAAGAAAAGAAACCAACTTCTCACAGCATCAGTGGAATGAGGAAGTTCCAGTTCATTGGAACTTCATGTTCTTCATGCTTCAAGGGCCTCTGGAATAACAAAAAATTGTGCATGCTTCCTTTGCCAAAGCGAGTTGAAAAGACAGATGTTATCCTAACTTACAAGCAGGGAGTCTGGCTGCCCATTTCAGTAGCATATTCTGGCCAATTAAAAGCTGACACGTTTGGAAGTGAGGAGCAATACTGCAAGCATGAGTCCAATGCTGCCACTGACTGCGAATTCTGTATTTTCTGTGTGAAAAGACACACTATTTTGAGAACAAAGGAATGCTCCATTGGTGACACTCTGCAGGCTGCATTTAGAACAAATCACATTTTAAAAGATTGACTGGTATCTTTGCTTAGCCTAACGAGTAGAAGAATAAATCCAATTCCCATTGATATTAATGGAAAGGCTCTTACTGAGGCAATTGTGTTGGGGACAGTATTAGCTCTCGGATTTTTTATTTTCTTTGTAATAGACAACCAAATTCACCAGTCTTCCTTAGCACATTCCTACTGAGCCATCGTATGGGCGCATTTTACCTTTTTTAAATGCTTGACCTTTATATTAAATGTTAAATAGTTCTTATCATTCTAGCCTTCCAGTTCACAGAGACTTTGAAAAATGTTTCTTCAGTTCAATTACACCTCTTTGAAAAGGCAGACAGTAAAAAAGGTACACTTATAACTTTCCTCTGCTAGTGAGGAGGAGGAAGGTATTCTGCTTCTTCCACCCACTGGAGCACTACTTTGTTTATAGGTAACATTTCATATTTGTCTGAGACTTTTAAAGCCTAGAAGGAAACTTCCTTGAGAATGCTGTTTATACGAAACTTCCTAGAAAGGAAAGTGGGATCTCAGCCCTGGGGAAAGCCTATACTGAAGTTGTTTTCTGTGACAACTGTTCAGTAGTCGTAACTGAAGCTACTTTCAAACTAGCTAGCTTGAATAATTTTAGGAGCACAACTATTTCAACCCAGAACTTAAAACAAGCAAGACAAGCCCAAAGAAGCTGGATTAGACTACCACTAAACACCGGATGAAGCAGTTCAGACAGCAAAGGCAGCTCCAGGGTGCACATGCGAATTGCAGTCACTGCTGTAGACATAGCGCAGAAGAGCTCCTTTATAATTTGCAGACGTGAAGATTTATCTTCTGTACTTTTGCTTCAAAACTTGATCAAGGTTCTTCTGCCTCCACTGCTACCCCCATCCCAATTGCTCTTATTTGTCATGGACTGTGCAGGTTAACGAGCTTGTCATTGGTGCTGGCATTTAAATTGCTGGTTTTATCTCCTTCCTCCTGTTTAATAATCTTCTCTTTTTTTGATAGAATCTGACATTTTTCTGACTTCTCCTTCCTACCCTTTACAGAGATGCTTCCAGAATAAAAACAAATAAATCAAAATTAATGATGACATGAATGTGACAGCTCCCCAAACTTGCAACTATTGTTTTCCATTTCCTCCTATTACAGTAATAACAGATAACAGTTTGACATGGACATGGAAACAATGTGCTTCAGGACCAGCAACAGACTTAGACAGGGACTCAGCAATTTTGTTTAAAATCTGTTAGGCAGCAGCAGTAACTATTTCAAAGCAGTAAGACAACATCTGAACCTGAAAAGGAATTAAAAGTTGTACCTTTAGGCCTCTCTAAAGATCTATAAGTCAGTCACAACTCACTTGTCTTCTTGCTAGAAACATGAGAATTGATGAGCAATAAGATTAGAGGAAACAAACTGCCACCACACCGCCTACCAGGACAAATGCCCAGAAAATGCACTTGCACAGAATCTTGAGTTTAATTCGCCTTCTACCATGACTATACTGGTGAATCCGCGTTTCAGTCATTTGCGCTTTCGTGCCTGACAGTCATTTAAACCACAAAACCAGACATCCTGAGCATGGGAGACAGGAAAAAGACAAAGCAAACATTCAGTTATAGGGAAGCCCTTCTGATGTCCCCGCTAATTATTATTCAGGTGACTTTCATATCAGCAGAGACCTGTGTTAGTAACCTGCAGTAACCTGCCCAGTAGGATGGGTCAGCTCGGTATAGCCAGCCCATTTAGGAAACAAATCAAGAATACCACTTCCCACAGCATCAAAATAATGACAGATGACCGTGGCTAGTCATAGACTTTATTGCTAGTCCTTATTACCGTCCATTTGCTCTGTAGGTATATAAAAAACTGAGAAGTGAACCCTTAAGAACATACTAAGAGCCAAGACTGTGTTGAGAAAAAGACTGCAGAGATATAAAAAGTACGTTCCTCCATCGCTGAGAGTGAATTTTCCCCTAACTTCCCACCAAGATTTTTATACTGTGCAAATTTATTTTCAGCTAATTTGTCCCCACTCAACTCTAACCTGGGACCTCAGCATGACTGACTCAGAGAACAGCTGTAGACACCAATGTAATGCTATTGTCATCCTCTGCTATTACCTATCCAGTATTTCTCACAATGTGTTTTTTGAAGGATTTCTCAACATCTAATGCCAAAACTCTCTGACGAATCACTAAAACCTCTCAGCAATCTTATTAAAGGCAGAGCATCCTCTAAAATCTTGAGAGTTTTAGAGGTGAGGTCTGAACCTTATGACACATGGACTCTTAACTCATTTCATATGCCCTTCACTAGCAGCCTGGTGGATATTATGGTAGAAACAGAGCAATTTATAAATGTTACAGCTGTTGCATTTCACAGGAATCTTTTAAATCTGAAATAAGATTTTGCTATGGCACGGAGGATGACAGCTTAATACTTATAGAAGCCAAAGATAAAACATAGAATCATAGAATATTTTGGGCTGGCAGGGACACTTAAAGGTCATCTAGTCCACCCCCCCTGCAATGAGCAGGGACAACTTCAACTAGATCAGGTTGCTCAGAGCCCCGTCCAACCTGACCTTGAATGTTTCCAGGGATAGGACATCTACCACCTCTCTGGGCAGCCTGTGCCAGTGTTTCACCATCCTCACTGTAAAAACTTTCTTCCTTCTATCTAGTCTAAATCTACCCTCTTTCAGTTTAAAGCCATTATCCCTTGTCCTATTGCAACAGGCCGCACTAAAAAGTTTGTCCCTATCTTTCTTATAAGCCTCCTTTAGGCATTGAATGGCTGCTATAAGGTCTCCCTGGAGCCTCCTCTTCTCCAGGCTGAACAACCCCAACTTTCTCAGCCTGTCTTCATAGGAGAGATGCTACAGCCCTCTCACCATCTTCATGGCCCTCCTCGGGACCCACTCCAACAGGCATGTCCATGTCTTTCCTGTGCTGAGGGTTCCACAGCTGGACGCAGTACTCCAGGTGATGTCTCACCAGAAGGTGAGTCAGAAGTACAAGCAAACAAAATTACACTTCTAAAGACAAATTAAGTGAGTAAATAGCTGAGAGACTCAAGGAGAGTCCAGACATAGGCACCAGAGGCGGCAATCCTGTACTAAATAAGGGGATACAAGAACAAATGTTACTTTTTAAATTAAAAGTATACAAACTCAACCCCAACCAATATAATCATTACTTAAATAAAACTAAAGCACTACTTACAATTCTGAAAGTCTTCAAAACAAGCCATGACTTATGGGAAGTAGATTTTAAGATTAACATTTCTTCAGGACCTCTAGGTTGTAACTCAACAGCTTCATTCTGGTTTGCACTCAAACCAGGATTTTTCCACCAAGCATTCAATCCATGCTTGAATACAAGTCCGTGCTGAAGCAGTACCTCAGTGCAGCATGAACTCCAACGGCTTTGGTTTGTTTGGTCTTATTTGTCAGGGTTGGTTTGTTCTAAATCAAGTGTAACACTGCGCTACAGCTCCTCAAGGAGCAGCAAGAGCCAGCTGCTTCCTCCAGGCTGGGAACTGAGACCAGGCTGTGCTGGGACACAGTCATGCAAAGCCTGAACACAGCAGGCTGGGTGTGGGTGAGAAGGTCTCTCTACAGCCTCAGACATGGCAAAGTCCAGACTCCATCTGGGAGCCGAGTCAGGAGCAAGAGGAGACAGGACCAGAAAGAGGATGAGAGACACAGCTATTCCAAAAGGAAGCTCAGACAGGGACTGATATAATAGAATCATAGAATGGTTTAGGTTGGAAAGAACCTTGAAGATCATCGAGTTCCACCCCCCCTGCCATAGGCAGGGACACCTCCCACTAGACCAGGTTGCCCTTGAACATTTCCAGGAATAGGGCCTCAACAAACCCTCTGGGCAACCTGTTCCAGTGCCTTACCACCCTTAAAGTGAAAAACTTCTTCCTAATGTTCAATCTAAACCTGCCCTCTTCCAGTTTAAAGCCATTCCCCCATATCCTGGGGCTGGACCTGACATGGCCCATGGGCAGGGTGTGGGCAGACCCCAGGTGAGGCTGGTCAAGACCATTACAACCTTTAGTGCCCTCAGGGCCCTGGTGTAACTGCTGGGTTGCTGGAGCTTGAGATGAGTCTGCTCAAATCAGTGATCTTTCTGTAGGCTGGGTGGTGGCCTGCACTGCTGGGAATTGGGAATACATTTCTGAAGCCTATCTTGAACTTTATACCACAGTTGGAGTTGTTATGAGCCCATTAAGATTTTAAACTTTCACTTCAAATCCTTGTTGAATGCTGAACTTTGTAAAATAGCTTACACTGAAAGAAGGCTGTCTTTACCAAACATGACTAGTGGTGTTCATCTGTCTCATTTTTATTATCTGGGGAACTTTTCTTGAAATATCCAAGCATTCTCAATAGCTCAATTACTTATCTTTACAGTCAAGTTTGGCTAAATTTGCAGCTTTTTTTCTATTCAACTGGACTGAAGTGAATTCCATATAATTTTTATGAAAGATTGACCTTCATTGCTGAAACATCTAATCTTTCAAGAAGGTTCAGGATTTTTGATGTAATTGAAACACTGTGGAGATTGCTAAAATGAGCTGATGTTCCTTAGGCTCCATTCTTCATTTCTCTACTGTTTGTTATATCCTGTGCAACATCGCAAGTGTCACAAGTCTAAGCTTACCTGCAAAAGTGGAAGAGAGTTCTTCTGAAATGAGAAGGCTTCTGGCTGAACAGAGCCATTCTTTGTTGTAGAAACCTGTTGTTTCTTATATTACAGCAGAAATAGACATTGTCCTAGGAATAGTTTCAAAAATAATTGTTGCAGTTTGGTCCCAAGGCTTCCATTATCTCATTCTGAATAACAAGGCATGTGAATTGTCTTTGATGTGTCCTCAGGTACCTTAAAATATTTATATCATATTCTGGGTGCAGTGCACATAGCGTTGAATAAAGATAAGGTCATCTTTGACATATAAGGATATATTTTCCAACTTCCTCAAAATACGAATGTATGACTGGAAGGGAGCTCCTTAATCCTTGCACCTAGTAATTTGTTATTCCAGAATGATGGATTCATTAATTTACACTTTTCAACCTTAAAACCAGTCTTCTTGTTTGCTTGTTTCTTTTTCATTCTTATTCTTTTGTACAACTCCCATAAGAAGATGATGAACTCATCTAATCTTTTTAACACCTGCTGGGGATTTTTATCTTACCTTTATTCCTGGCCAGTTTATATCCATTTATATGACATTAAAACTTCTCTCTTTGTACTAGAAGTATCTCACTGGATTGCTATGATTACATTTGTCCTTTTTTAGTTCATATCATACCAGTAGCTTAAAGCCACCCTTTGTCACTAATTACATTAAATTTCCTCTTTTATGTTATTTCCATGTGAAGAGGTTTCCATGGGGTGAAGTTTGTATCAGAAATTCTTGTTGGAACAAAAATCCTTCATGCAAAAGGCACTATTTTTTCATTACTCCTTTACTCAAATTTACTAATACTACTGCTGCTTCATTAAAATTTATCCTCTTTCTGTTACTCCATTCCTTAGTGTCATCTGATTCTTTCTACATGACGTTCTGTATGCTGGTCTTTCAGCACAAAGTTTGTCTGGTTAATATAACATATATGACCTCATACTTCCAGTAGAATTTTCCCACTCTCCTCTATTTTTCTTTTTTTTTTTTTTGGCCCCTGAGAGAATCAAAACTGCTGGCATGTTATCCTGCCGGTGTGTTACTGAGATTCTCTGCTTTGTGTTTTTCCAGCTAGAAAGGTCTGTATTGTGGAACAGCTTATCTCTTAAAAGTATTTCGTGCCCCAACATCAGAAACGAAGTACACTACTAGCAAGAGAATAGTGGAGCCATTAATTCTTCAAGTCCCTCAGCACCTGCCAATCCTCTCTGAAGTTAAAATGCACAGACTTAAGTTTTGGCCGTTAAGAAATACTAGTGATTTCTGGACTTCCATTGCTGTCGCAGGTGGGGCAGAGCTGGGACTGAATTACAAGGAACAGAAGATGATCCACTCATTTTAAAATTACAGTTTGTTGCTCTAAAATGAGGCGGGTTTGGATTGTTTTCATTTTAGCACTTGGAACACGCTGTTCCACTTCAGCACTCATCGATTGCTCTGATCTGCAGTTTAGAACACAAACAAGGAAGCAAGAGCATTACTTCACTTAAGTGACCTCGTGTTTTTACCTCTCCTCTATAATCCTGTGTAGAGCTGTGTAGGATGTGAATTTAGAAAGCAGAGAGCCTACGTCCAATTTTTTTCATTACAGTGGAAAGCATTTATGCTTTTGCGTTGCCACCCAGGAGTCACAGCAGCCCATAGTTTCTCCCTGGAAACAGTTTCTGCATTTCCTTTCCAGGAATGGGAAAAGAAGATCAGTAACTTGCATGTGAGAAGCCATCAAATGGGCTGTCCAAGGAAGGGAGAACCTCCAAATGGTCTACAACCCTCCTGCGTAGTGTCCACAAACTGCAAGTTGGAAACCACCAGTAGGAGCTTCAGAGAGGGCGTTAGAAACAGTGGCTGAAGTGCCATTGGCAGTGGCAGCTGTTGGAAGACCTGATGCCAAAAAAGGATCTTAGGAACTCCAATGTGTTTGAAATTTCCCTGTCCAAACCTTTTATAGGAGGAGAAAGAGCCAAGATGGGAGAGAAACAGACAATAATGGCAGCCTTATACTAATGAGAGATTTCAGTATGGTGAGAGAATCTGCCCCTAACTAGCGAAAGTTTTATAATTCATTTGCAAACTGGCACAAAGCAGCTAAAACAAGGGACAGAATGTGTCACAGGCTCCCCGCCCCAAAAGGGAGTTTGCTCTGCCTTGCAGGGCAAAGCAGGATCAAAACCCAGAAAACACCGAGGAACACAGGATGGGGCTCATTTTGAGGGGCATTCATGGCATGTCTGTACATATGTGTAGATAAAAATCAGAATATGTTCTTTCTTTTAATTTTATTTCAGGGAACAGCTTCAAAAGGGTCTGACCGATAGATGTTTCATCATCTTTACCTATATTCTGCGCAAGCTGAAGGCTGTCTGCAATATATACTTAGCAAAAAGTACTGACTGGTGACTGACACATGATATGACTGGAATTCCTCTGCAAATAAGCCATGCCAAGTGTTGTCTTCCCTTCTTTTATCACCAGTACTCCCCCTATAGAATACACTGACTGTTTGTATTAGTCAGCCAAAGGGAGAGGTGCCTTTATACATCATTATGAACCGCCTGGTACCAGAGTCTCTTTCACACGTATCATCTCTGGTTGGCGGCATTTTTATTGTCAGAATAGAAGCAGAGCTGTAAGAATTGATCCCAGCGCTGTGCCCTCCTTCCCCCGGAATCATGAACTTTGGATATGCGGCTCACATCTGATTGTCATCCCTATAGGAGCAAGTTCTTCCAACCACTCCTCATTAGCGCAGATGCATGTGATACGCTTCACGTTACAGGAGGCTCCGCTCATTAGAGTAGGTGGTCAGCTGCCTGCGAACTCGTGGGAAGCTATTTAGGGATTTATGCTGGACTGCATCGTTAGTGGCAGAAAGTTTTCAGCTCGTCTGTGGATGCTGCCAACGTGCTCCCTGCACCAGGTATTATGGCATTGTAAATTGTCCCCCTCACTCCCTCCCACAGCTGAAATCTTTAATTGATTGCAGAGCTTTCTTGACTGTCGTTTGCTGTGTCTCACCGTGGATATTAACTCGACACCTAGCTGAGCAACCTTTACCAAAAATAAACTACTGCCGCTAAATGCTGCGTGGGATTTTCAAAAGTTCCTTTTACAGTTTCCAGGGGGAAATTACTGATTTATGACAGTAATTAAAGTTACATGTTTAATTTAAGCCAGCCAGCTAGGGCTGTTGTTAGGATAAAGAGAAAAGAATTCACCTCACCCTAAAATAGGTGTATAAGGCAGGTGGGACGAATAAGCTGCCAGGGCTGCCCGCACTGAGCCCAGAGGGAGCCAAGACTTAGACCAGGCACCTAATTTTTAAACGGCTAAAACCGGGGTGATCCCCAGCCAATATTTATGTATTTAAAATTCAGTACATATTAATCTCATGGTGTTTACATGCATTGACAAGATGGAATTATATTTTTATGCATACAGCTCAGTGTATGTATATCTGATGGACAGGCAGCAGAAATTGCAGAATTTTTGGGTGTGTGTGCATTTATAAAGCCTGCATTTGTTGTAGGAT
>VUYV01000008.1:10475897-10557979 GCA_008711295.1 Anarhynchus alexandrinus | reverse complement strand
GGAACAGAAATGCGAAAGCAAGTCCTAACTGGGTGACTTAAGCAGGTCTACTTCCATTTTTACATACCTCAGTGCCAGAAAGAGACAACGCGTAGTCTTATCCACACAGAAAAGATGATACAGCTTTTTATGCTGAAAAACCACTGGTGGGACTCTCTAGGAGATAACTACCTTTCCAATATTTAGAAACTATCAGGCAACATCATTTATGAGCTACTTGCAAGTAGAGGAGAACCTCAAGGTAGTGCCATCCGTTACACAAATATATTCGGATGAGAATGCCTCGGAGAGAGTAATGTAACACCATGAGAGATTTGATCTGTGTTTAGGAAAACATACAGCATCATACTGCCATGTTGCACTTCCACCAATTTTCCTACCAAAGTATTTGTTTCATTAAAAATATCTGAAAATACTTGGGGTAAGGGGGAAAACCTGACAACAGCTGAAATACAGATCCAGTACAATCTCTTATCTGTTGAGTCCAAAATGTCCAGAACGCCAAGTTGCCCATGGCACAGAGCAGCAAAACAGTGGCATCTCCTGCTACGTCGGGTTTTGGTCCAAAACGCTGTTAACCTGCCAGTTCAGAAAGGTCAGCGTATACCCTGACTGGCCTCTGGTTGCCTCTTGAAAGTAAACTTCTTTGTGCTAACTGGATTATGTGCTCTCTTCCTTCTAGCCTACTTCTCCGCACCTTATTTCCCTTTCCCTGAAAACAGGTTGGTTAATCCTTCAAGACCTAGTAAGTCACAAAGAAAAGTAAATGGGAACACCACAGAAGATGAAGATACTCACTGAAGGATTGTCAATACAGAACTAGATGAAAGAATATTCCTTTGGATAATTACTTATGCAGCTATATTTCATTTTAGAGACAACTGGATGATGGATCAAGATCTGAGGGATTCCCAGCACTGGATTGCTGAGGTTCTCAAGGACCTAAGCTCCCTGCATCAGCCAGAACTGCACTGTAGAACGCCCTCTTGGTACACACCGACAGCCACACCATACAGCCTCACCATTTACATCAGGGCTGCAACCACCTTCAATTCAGCAATTAAGCCAAACTTCCCAAATTCCCAACCCCTTCCCAATACTATAGCAAATGGTGTGTTAACGTTAGCACTGGACTTAAAAGGAAAAAAAAAACAACCAAACAAGAAACACTATTGCTGTCAACTATGAATAACAAGAGACCCCAAAGTCTCCTGTGATGCCTAAAACCAAATCCCACAGTCTGGCAGTATTCCAAAAAGAGTATCAGATAACGTGAGCTGGCACACGAAATGCCATTCAAAAGATCTAAAGGGTACTCTTTCACTCTTTTTATACCTCCAGCTGAGACACAGGACATTTAAATCACCAATGGATTCGAGACTTCTGCAATATTACATTCTTCATCACTGTTCAGATGCAAAGAGAAACAATTAAAATAGAACCTAGTTCTTAATATGCAGAAACACTGCTACATGTGGTAGCAAAGAATATTTAACGAGTATCAAGCTAATTTTTTTTTAAAAATAAAACTGAATTTTATTAAGCTACAAGAAAGGCAAAGATGGTGATAGATTAAGAAAAATATTTGCTGGGCAATCTAAAAATAAAGACTGACACACGTACAATTCCCTGCAAACCCCTTTATGTAATGTTATCGTAAAGCTCTTCGAATCTGCATATTGAAAGCTTAACATACACTATTCATATGGAGAAAAAGGTTATAAAGAACATTACATGAACAATAGAAGGCATTATTGTCTTTTGCTGTTCTTTTTAGACCCCAGGACATTGAACATCTCATTGCTGAAATCGTTTAAATGCATAGGCCAAACCCAAAAGTTCAATTGCATAACAGAAATCTGATTTACCAGCAGGGAAACAGTTTGCTGGAAATTATTCCACTATAAATCAGTTTCATTTATATAAACTGTCTTGAAGTGCCAGTAAACATTAAAGTATGCAGAACATTAAGTATATTTACACGTTCAGTGCACTTTAAATTCCTCAGTAAGAGGGTACTGAAACAGCAATAAAAAAGGAGCATTGCTTATATGATTGTACTTGTGATAAACACAAGTGGCTTGACGTAAAAAAAAAACAAAAAAGAAAAAAGCTATCAGCACATTAACGTTCTTATGATGATTTCATGAACATTTACCAAAGCATTAGCAAAGTAACAACACTTTATTTTCCTTTATAACCAGTGCTTATCAGGTGAGAATCAGCAACACTGAAATAACAAAGAATTTCCTTGTTAATATTGAACACACAAAGGAGGGAATTCCACTCTAGCATCCATCTATACCGTCTGAACCGTGTGTACAATCTTTGATGTTTTTAAATAAAAACCATAACCAGTTATAAATAATGAACAGTATTAAAGTTTTCATTTAGCATCTAAATAAATTAAGATTGCTGGATTTTCAAAACTGTGAGGTTATTTCAGGGAGAAGAGGAGACAATCTAGACAGACACAGTCGTCATGCCTGCTGCTCTGATGTAGACCTCTTATGCCTTCCTGCAGTTCCTGGCTGTGCACACACAATACAGCCACATCTGCGCAAGTCAAAGGTTTGAAGAGTCATACTGAGGCTAGAAATAACGAGAAGTAAAAATAAATGAAGATTTCCTCCATGTCAATTTTCACGGACAGAGAGATTGGCCAGATTAAATGTATAGGATCGACTGGAGAGCAATGAAGATGTCCACTAGCCAACTAACAAGTAGCCAACACGTCCACAGCCAACTACCCCCAGCTCAGTCATCTCGGACTTCATCCACACGAACTGTATCTTTGGACATGCACCAATATTCAGTGACTGTCACAGACCCCTAAGGAAAGGGAACGTGACTGGAACATGAGGCAGGAAGAACTGCAGACAGGAACTAACCGGAAGGGCCTTAGATCATCCCCCAGGAGGTGCTTCAATCCAATTTGACACGCCTGCCTCCTAGCAAAAACCTATTTAGATGTTACCACTTCAATGGTAAACAAAGATCGTGGGAAGTGTGCTGCTCACTAACATCTTTTAACTATTTTCAAAACATGCATTTGTTGCTATATAAGTTACTTTATACAACCACCAATACTGGTCTTGTTGCCAGCAGTGCTTAAAAATAGCTTTAGAAAAAAATATCAAAATAAAATTAGATGATCCTGATAACTGATCAAGTCTGACCTCATAATGCAGATACGTTTTCTTTAAAATCATATTTAAGTATTTGCTATAAGCAATAGTTGTTGACATCTATAAAAGCTGCGTAATAAAAATAAATACTTTCAGTCATTTACAACAAAATTAAGAAATATAATTTCACTTAAACAGGTAACAATACTTTAATGAATTAGTTGTTCATCACTGTACAGTCCTGAGCATGTTTTTGCAGGCATAACGTAGGTCATCATTCTTCCCCCACAAGTCCACATGACATATGCAAGCTGGAAGAAAACTTGTAGTACTTCTGAGAAGCAGTATCTTAATTTAGCTTTGGTAATTATCTGTGCAACAGTATAAATCTTTGATTTGCTTTTCTCACACCAAATAGATTAAGGCAGGCACTGTTGTTATTAGGATTCCTCCATCACCTTTTGACAGTGATAAAGCAAACCATCTGGAAGAGCAGAACAAGGCGACCGGAACCACAAAGCCAGCATCCCTGAGTGAGTACGACCGTGCAGCAGACAGGGCACAGATGGAAGTAGCTGGCACGCCAGTATTCCCTCATTACCTTAAAACAGAGGCCACAGAAAACAAATGAAGCAACAATTAACAAGAGCTACGGTACAGTTCACAAAAAATGTACCTTTCTCTCAAACTCCATTTCTGCCGTTCTCTCCTTCTCTTACCCCTACTCCCCTAAAACAGCACCAAAAATCACGCCTCCTGCACGCAATCCCAGCTTCGTATTTGTCATATAGCTTCATTCCCACTTACCTATCCTGTCCAAAACTCTTCACAGCACAAGTTTCCTCCCTTGCAAAATCTACTGTTTGTTGTACGCTTGTACCTCTACATCAATCTTCACAGACCCTTGAGTAAGGCAAATAAAGTCCACAGGACAACGCTCCTGTGTCTATTATGCTCTTAAACATTCCCTGCCTTAGAGTGTAAGATACCCGCTTCCATGCACTTATTCTCCTGGGACAAATTACAGGTTGTAAGCAACCTTACAGTATACTTTCACTCACCTATAATGTCAACTATATGGAGTTTCAGCTTCTGTTGCAGTGTATTCAGAGCTGCTGAAAGTGAATCTTGAGAAGATGACATTTTTATATTCTGTTTCACATCATTGGAAAGGGACAACCACAGCTTCCCAAAGTCTTCTGTAGTCATTTCCATTGGCCTAGAAATAAGTTCACCGCATATCTTAGCAAAATAAGATACATTATTCAGAACATATTTGGTCTCCCAAAAAATCACACCTGGAAACAAATGGACAACAGAGCAAGCAATAAGTTTAAACAAAGCCCTCCTCTTCCCATCTTAATACTTAAAAACAGTTTCTATTCCTTGCTTTAGATTTCTAAATTTTAAAAAATATATTATTCTATTTAAATGGAAGACCAAAGTGAATGGCCTTGAGATATTTGCCCGTTGAAAGAGACAAAACAAGTTCAATGAGAGGTAGACTTTATTATGGCAAACAAGGTGGATTTCATTATAAAACAGAAAAGTCTACTGGAAAAAGAACACTCGCTTTTTTTTTTTAACTCCTAAAATAAATGCAGTGTTCAAAAATGAATAGAATGAGCTTTCTTCTTCCCCTGCAGAAGTTGTCAGCCTTTTCATATCATGTATGGGTCTGTACTCAAATCACTTATTTCAGTTTGACATGTTTATATTATGCCATATAAACAGCATGCCCTTCTCTTCACTGCTCTGTTAGCCTCCTCAAAAACGCATTCTATTCTTCAAGACTATTCTGACCTGCAGCTACTGTCAATATTCTTACTGGATTTGTACTTCTCCCTAGAACTTTGCTCCTTTTTTTGTAAGTGTGTAAATAACCATTTACTATCTTTAAGTCATCTCAATTAGATTAAAATTAGCTGCACAAGATGAAGCCTTATATTTTCATAATCAATACCGAAATCATCCTGTCCTTGTCTAATACTTATTTGAGTAGATGCTTTTTTAAAAACTGCAACTTATTTTATTTACCTGATGAAGTCCAACAATGATAAAGTTATTGAAAATTCAAGGCGAGTTTCCATCTCTGACTGGTAATTAACGAAGCCAGAAAGAATTCCCTGTGTACAGATTTTGTCCATCCACACACATTTCTGGCAACGTTCCACGCTTTGAGCTTCAATTACAGGAAACTGGTAGGTGGGACTCTCCGAAATCTATATAATTGTTTAAAAGGAATATAGAATATAAGTCTTGCTAGCAAGTTGCGTAAGTGGCTAAGATACAGCTATAAAATTGTGTCAGTGCCTTTTATTTCAATTGATTTTTCTTGGACTTTTTGGCAAGTGAATAGAGCTACCATTTCTCAGCTCTCGTTGAAGACAAATTAATCATTAACATCTACAAAAGTTCTATAAGAATTAAAACACTGGGGAAATTGATCTCTTTCTGCCAATTGGCTTTTCCCACCCCGAATGATTGCTCAGAGAGAAAGAGAACTGATGGCCAAGAACCTGAATTCTGTAGTTCAGTCCAAAAATAAACGAATATACAAGAGCAAGCAACATTGCAATATACCCCAAGCTATATATTAAAAGCAAAAAGTTGAGAGATCATCCCCAATAACAAGGATAATTTCAAGATTTCTCAGCAGTCCCCTCCAGCCTCTCCAAACTAGTAACACAGATTTTATCTGTGGTAGTGGTCTATGTAGAAACTTAAATGAATTACAAGGAAAAACTAGACATGAGATGCTCACTTTCTATCAATGCCATGACAGGTTTGATTCAAGCCAGAAATGGGAAGTAAGGAGACTTCATAACAAATTAGAAGTTCCTTGATTGCCAAGGATTGATAAGTCAATTCTAAAAGAAACATTCTGCCTAATTCTGTTTGTCCAGTTACCACTTGCTGAGTGTCTCCAAGGTTTCCTAATTCTATGCCGCTTTCAGCAGAATCCATGGATAATCATGCCAATATGCAATTCCTAAATAGCTTCCCAATTATTTAAGTGATGCTTTGATCAGGACTATCATATGCTTTTTGCCAACCATAGTTAAATCTCAGATGTAGCCAATGTCAAAAAAACCAAACCAAAACAAAAAACCACACTGACCAACTCCTCTCCAACACCAACTGAATGCATGAGAACAAGAATGAAATATGACTGACGTCTTTAATAAAAACAAAAAAATCCCAAAACCTGAAGCAAGCTTACACAATTTTATGTGAAGGAAGAAACTGCATCACGTCGGCCTATCAGATATATACAAATAAATGCCCAAGCCCAGTAGTCACACTTGGACAAAAAAAAAAGTTACACAGTGATTTCTTTGGCATTCTGAGTGTGGCTGGCGAGGTTTGCATTCAGCCAAACACCACGAAGAAACTGAATTCAGAACTGAAAAATCATACATATTTGTTATACAGCAGCAAGCAGTAGGAAACAAAAATCAGGGTGAACTAAAAAAGTGAAATGTTAACTTTTATACTAAATGACACCAAGTTTAGTATTGAGATTTCTTTCATTACCCTTTTGGATGTGTGTAATAGCCATACCACAGATTTTAAGGACACGCTTTGGGAAAAAAGCATGGCTGTGACATTAAACCAAATATTGCACACTTAAAAGCAAGCAAAAAGCAAGACATTCCCAGTGAATTTGAAATATAATGGAAACAAAGTTTCTTACCTGAAAATGTTCTGCTTCTTCAAACACTAAGTTCACAGTATTAAGTGCAGAAGTGGTTTTATTTGAAACAAAAACAGTGAGCAACAGAGAGTCATCTGTCCAGACCTTACATAAATACAGAGCTAAGGCATCACTCTGACAAAGTTCCGCTACTTCAGAGTGAGTGAGCTCTTCCAGCTCTTCTGGTAAGGAAGGGACCACCGGTGTTTTACTGGCACTTTCACATTGAGCACTTGGAGAAGGCTGAAAAATTTCAATATTACTATCAGCAAACAAAGACGATTGTGACAGCCTACTATCCGAAAGTCTGTCATCCAGCCCAGATTGTTTTAGGGACTGAGGTGTTTCAAATGCTGAATTATCTTCTACAGTATCTGAAGAACACAGGGAAGCTTTCCTTAACCTTGTGTGTATATTTCCCTCGCAGTCTTCCATGATAATAGGTACTGTATCAAGTAAGGGACCAAAATCTGAAGCAGCACTACTTTGGAAGTCTGACGGCTCCTCACTATTTTGAGTTTCATTTATCTTCGATTTCCTTTTGAACTTCTGAGTAGTTGTGTCCACTTTCCCCATCTGAAAAGGAAAAAGAAAAAAAAAGAAATGGGGAAATCTCTAGCAACCAGCTGTGTTACTGTTAACAACATGAAACAGAGTGAGCAAGGACAAATAACAACCCAGGGATCAATTCAGATGACAAATACAAATAGATTCCAAACATTTTAATGGATCCCATAATAGGCTTTTCTTTTATTTCTTACAGGTTATTCGATTAGCCTATAATGCAAGAATGAGTTGAGGTTCTCTAAAACATAAACTAAAAGCTTAAATATTAAAAAGCAAGCACAGCTGAACATTTGCTGGTTAAACCAGTGATAAATGCCAAGATTTGAGTAGGCTAATATGACAATACCAGTCTTAAAAAGATAACCTAATAATGAATTCTTTAGTGTACTGCATATTACCATACAGAAATAAAAAACAGTCTTGACATGGGGCGTTAAACTCTAGGCTCACTGCCAAATGAAAGCCAACAGCCCTGCAAAGTTGGGGCAAGGAACAGTTATTAGGGAAAACAGACTAAAACTTGAAGCGCAACATGTAAAGAGAGGGAAGTTCTAGTTACTGAATCAGATCTGCTCCAGAGATTGCTTAACCAAGTAATATCCAACCTGCTTCAGGTTCTTAAATTATCAGATTACACCAGTAATTTTCAGTAGTTTTTCAATTACTTGGGGTTGGTTTGCCTTATTTTACAACACTAACTTGACCTCCATTTACATATAAATATCTGTAACTGTAAATAAGGCAATATATAAAACTTTAAACTGGTAAGTCTCAAAAAACCCACTTACCAGACTGACACCAGCATTTGATCCTAGCCCAATAAACAAAGTTGATGCCAACTGCTGCTTCTCTTTGTCTTCCTCGGAGAGGCTGACAACTTGATCCGACTGCGATGCAGGAGGATCACCCACCTGTCCTGCTAATAAGCTGCCACAAGAAACAGTTTGTGGCTCATTTTCTTTCCCTACTTTGTTTTCTTTCTTTGGAAGATAACCTTCTTTTCCCCATAGCTTGCGTACTCCCTCAAGTTTCAGAGTATTTGTCCTAAAAAGGCAAACAAAACAAAGCAGGATCAACCGTATGAACACACCACGTTCACAGAAGCATGCCAACACTCTAAACACCCTTCACAACTTCGGTACTTTGACACACAGAGAAAGTAGTGGAATATAAATGAACACTTTTGCAACTGCATGAAGTTCTGTTAGCAATGTCATTCATTATTTTTAAACACCGCGCAAATGCAAACTTGGACTGGGCTATATAGTCCTAAGCATAGACCTGTGCCCAATCAGCATTAGACACCTGCAGTCAGTAGTAAACTGTGTTTGTCAACTCCATCCAGAGTTTCAGATTACCTTTATAGTGTATTTGAATAATTTTTTCAAAGTGAATACAAGCAACATCTCCCCAGGAGAAAGATTCTGGGAATCTCTAAGAATATTGAAATAGTTCTATTGCCGATTCCTTAAAAAAATATTTTAAGTTAGAGACTAAAAATTAGAAGAGACCTAGAAAGTATTTTTATTTCTTATGAAAAGTCTTCATGTTCTCAGATACCGTGAACTCTAGCAGAAGTTAATTCAACAGACACAGGCTAAAATGCTGCAAGTCCTACACATAAAAGCCTCACTCAAATTTTCTTACACAAACTGGTTAAAGAATCTGAAAAAGCTTCCAAGGTTTCCTGCACACCAATTTATGTAGAAATTAAGTTATTAATTTGTATGAAACTACAGATATGGAATTTATTTGTAGTGTTCTAAAACTTAAGGAATATCTTATAATGCAAATCTTAGCCTCACTTTTATGTCAAAATGTTTCCCTAAAAGGCACATTATTGTAAGCCCATAAAAAGTAAGCGTAGACTGTAAAAAAAAGAAAGAAGCCAGAGGAAGAAAAAAACCCCAACAACACTTAATCATGTAATCATCAGGTAATCCTTTCCCAATTTTACTGCATTAACTATCACTTAATTTGTACTTTGCAAAGAAAGTGAAAAAACAGTCTTACTACATTAGGTTTTTTTCTAGTTATTTCAAAGATTATGCCATCCTGAATTTCTTCTTATGTCATAGAGGTTTCCAAGTTCAGCTGTATTCTTTTTAGTTCCATGTAACGATGAAGCAAAGACACGTGATACTGACAAGAACAGAAGCTTAAATGTACATAATTTCAAACACAAATTAACTCACTCTTTATGTCCTGTCTCAGCACTATTACCAGATGTATCGGAACCAAAAGATAAACCAGTGGGGGACTGTCTGCCAGTGATGCCAGATGCAGACACGCTTGAACCAAATGACAATCCATAAGGTTCAAAATTCAGAGCTGCAAGACAGAGAGAATCTTAAAATTACAATGAGGCATAAAAAGGTAAGAAACAAATCTATTTTCTGAAAATAGATATGCTGTACTGCTGCATTTCTTCGGCTTCCCATTCAGGATCCTATCCTCATTAAAAATGGATGTTTCTGTTCTCAAATTAAGTTTTTTTAGACACACAGAGGATTCATCTCAAACATGTATTCATTTGGTATTTGGTTTTAAATACTGAAATTAAACAGAAATAGTGACTTTACAGTGTACCACTAAGAAGATCTGCCAATGCTTAGCATTTGTAGAGAGGAGTACTGTATTGGGTCTCCATAAGCGAGCTTTTCCATTTGTTCATGAGCCAAAGTAACATTTTGAGTCCACAGCATTATGCCCATATCTCACTGCCTGCTTGGCAAACATACTTGACTCTTTGGGTGATAAAGCATTTTCACTAAGATTGCAAATCAGGATTCAGAACCAGCCACCTTAGCTATGCTTTACGAATCAAAACGTAGTTTGAATAGCTTCTAAAAATTGTTTTGGACTGTAAGACAAACAGTCATTGTTATGTACAAAGCAAAGCAGAGACTCTCCTTTGCAGCCCTGCAACTATCAAGAGGTACAGTCCCTTTCCCTCAACTCCACCCCAGCCTTACACTTTCTTCTTCCCAGCAAAGCGAAGCAGCAGGGCAAAGCTGTTGGGCATCTGGGACAAGAGGAGTCTCCTGATAAAGGAGGCAGTGCTAAGGAAGCGTCCTGTCCCGTAAAGAAGCAAGAAAGCACGGAGGTCCAAGGGCCTTTTGATAAGCAGCATCCACAAAGATATTCAAACCCTACCAACCCATAAATTTAGTTATCTATAAACAAAGAATTTCAATAAACTCAGCGGACTCCCCTTCTAGAATATTATATTCTCCCTCATCTATATGTTAACTCCTAGAATATTTATGAACCAGTGGAAGATGCTAATCAGTACTTGTGATTACTCAGAAAAAACAGCAATTCATAATCCGGTTCCTACAATGGCTTCCTTGCAAAATTGTAAGAACGCTGCAAACACCAGTGCACTAAATGGATGTTCTTCAGCAGCAAAGATGACTAATTTTTTCTCAACACCTCAGTGTGAAACACTATTATGAGCTTAACCTGACATACAGTAGATTGTATCCCTCATTGGGCTTTATATGCCTGAAAAAACAGTATAGAATAACCAGTTTCAACATATTTGACCTTGCTCAACATTTCTCCACCAAAATTCTGAATTTTCTAGCAGACTTAAAGTGGAGGCTGTATATGTAATACTCTCAATTTATAATTATCTCAGAAAAGTGTTAAATTCTGCCAAGCTACACATGGCAAGCAAATAGCAATATTATTTATTGTATGCATTAACCTGCACAGTCAAAATCTTCTTTTAAAAATAAAAATTTAATTGTAGGTAATGCAGTGTAGAAGACTCATTTTTCTAATTCTTCAACAGTAAAGTTAAGCTGGGGAATGTTTTAGAAAAGCTTTCCAACCTCAAAGTGAAACATTCAGAAGTGTCTAAAAGAAATCCTTATGTGACTGGCTATAATAACATAAACAAGCATTTCTATGGCAAAAAAGTAAAAATAAAAAAAATACACTATAGGTAAAGTTTCGGGATATTTTTAAACAAATAAAAGCTCATACTGCTGTCTTTACTGTACCTACAATAGGTAAGAAACATAAGATTTGTGTCATAGAATAAGTTCACAATGGTTGTTATTGCAAACTATTGCAAACTATAATTCCAGAGTCAAGACTAAGTGCTCAGTATAGTAAAGTGAGGAACCCTTTGCTTTCACTTTAATAATCCCCATAAGATTCAAACCCCACAGACCAAGCAGAGTTTACAGTAAAACATTCTCATCTGCAGTACAGCAACCCATGATAAATGAACAGTTACATACACCAGCTAGACAGATGTGGAACTAAAATCTAACTTGAACTTAGCTAAGTCTACAGAGATGTATTAAGATAACATTACTTTAAGAAATAATTTTAAATGTACACTTAGATTGTTTGTTAATACTCATCAGGTAATTTACCAGCTATTTAATAAATGCAGTAAACTAACAGTCACCTTTTTCCTGAGAAAGTTTCTCTTCTTGTCTCTGGTGATGAGGCTTATATGGTGCTGCACCACGACCAAGTCCCTCAGCCACAAACCCATCCAGAAAAGACAAAGAAGCATCTACCTACAGATAATTAAGAAAAGTGAGAAAGCAATGAAAATATTTTCTCTACACGAGCCTGAAGTTACCAAAGAATATTGTGTCTTATCAGCAAATTGGGATCTTCTGTCTCACATCTCCCATATCTACCAGTAAAGCTGCTGTATTAACAGAAATTGGTAAGCAAGTATGTTGAAACAGACTTTGAGCTAGAGATTTGTAACTTAAATTAACTCCTCAGCTATTGATTTTCTTTTCCTTAACAAGAAAAAAAAAAAGAGAGAAAAATAAAACAGAGTGGAGTTTTCCCAAAATGCATGATCCTACCATTGTATGAAATCACTGAATTAAAAAAAAAACCCTCAAAAACCTCAGCAATATCAATACTATTTTTCATCATTTATTATGGACATTTCAGTGCAAACATCAGTAGTTTCTAAAGAGGAAGCAAACCCTTTGAACTAAAAAGCAGTACCATATCACTAAAACAGGCCTAACTTGCCTTTAAAAAAAGGCAACAAAAAAAAAAAATCAGTGTGTGAGATCATAATTTTGTTAAAAGCTACCCCAGCTTACTAACTAAACACTATGGCTCTTTGTCTTTCAGTATAGAACATCATGATTCATCACACATGCCTGAAAAAGCACGTTTCTGGAAACTCACTTTAAGCAGACTAAAGAGTGGCACCAGTCAGAACCATCAAATATTCATTCTGAAAACACTTTTTACCAAAAATATTCAACTGCCCAAACTACAAAAAGGTTCATGAAGAACACAGGTTGCAGCTGTCTTACCACCATGTCATTGCAACTAGCATCAAATGGAAGCAAGTTTTTCATCAGTGCTTTGTCTTCACACAGATGCTTCAATTCAAAGGCGTATTGTCTCATGCAGGTATCTAGAGAGTTGCTAAATTCTTGGATTAGTTTGTCAACTGTGTTAGAACATGAGGTACGTGATGCTATCTTGGTGACTGCAGCCATTATCCATGCTTTAGTTTCAGGAGTAACAAAAGTCTTCTTCAGCAGGCTGTGGAGCTTTGTCAAAACAACTTCTGGATCAACATCTGTAACAAGGCTGGAATATTCCCCCAATACCTATTCAAAAAGAACAGACAAGATATGCATTTAGTCACAAAGAGCAGTGCTTTCAGTTTTGAAATTAGAATGCAGTACTACAACACAACACAATAAAATCCACCTCACATTCAAAAAACTATTATTTAAACACGTTCTACATTATTTCATTACCATTTGTTGTTTTACATGTCAAAGACTTGAAATGATCTTTGCGTTTACTTCAGCAGACCCCAACTTTTAGCTTCTTAAAAATCAAATAGCTGTCTTGAAAAGAAAGCTAAACATAGCAATTATGCCATTACAAAACATGATTTGTTCATACTTCAGCCCCTTCCTTGGGTGGAAGCTGAAGGTTACCCAGATGCCAGACAATACTAGCACAGCACTTGGCCTGCAAGGCTAAAAATGCATTTCACAGCCACATCTGGCCTAATTCTGATGAAGACAGAGAGGTGCTCAGCATGCAGTGAGATTCATGTGGCTGCTAAGGCATTCCAAGTCACCTGCCTTAAAGGGAGCAAGTCAATTTTTCTACAAACTATGACAAGCTAAGTAGTCCTCAGGCACCAAAAGAAGTCACTAAAAATAGATTTCAGCATATTATCTTGACTTCAAGTAAAAACTGAATATTCACGACTAAGAATAAAACAGTTCAAAAGATTTATTAAAACCATCACCACCTTTGACAGTTTCCTCATATCTGTGTATTCAATTTTGACCACGTGTCTACCTTACCCAACTCATCACTTGAAGGAATTTCTGTGGATACAACGCATCTTCCTCTTCAAGTAAGGCTAAATAAGACCGTACTGCGTATATCCGTAGCTGATCATCTTCTTTTCCGTCATCAAATCCTAGATAGAAAACAATACATACTTTGCCTGCAACGTAAACGCCACCTCTCACCAAGTATTTCAAAGCGCATTTTAAAAGAAAAAGCCAGATGAATAAGGAACGCGTCTAATTCTTCAGAGCATTCAGGGAGTATCTCACCTTCAGCCAGCAGCCGCAGAAAGTTGTTTGGGATATCAGGATGCACAACGTCACCTCCAACTGAAAACACAGCATTCATTGTTTGGATGAACCACTCGTTGTCAGGGGCATACGTGTCCAGATGTTAAGGAATGAAGTGCTAAGGCATAACTTTTTCTTTCTTTTTTACTGCGTTTCCTAAGGAACACATTTTCCACAAATAAGCTACCCATCTTGCTCTCTCCAATAAGCTGGCGTCCCGATGGTCAAATATCAGCTCAGTCTAACTGAAGAGGAAATATTCCTGTATCTTTTATAAAGTGTGTCCTGTAAAATTCATGAAAACTGGCTGTCGGGTAGAGAAATCTTAAATTACTGCCCTGTTGAAAAAGCCCACGTGTGAACTTTACAGCTAGGCAATTTGCTGGCTTCCCAATCAATACATCTTAAGCTGTGCGTGAATAAACGTTGGAGTGAAAAATAAGAGTCTAAGCAGACTTCACACAGTAGGAACAGCCACATTCACACAAGGATTTAGCTCTGAAAACCTGTCCTACTGTATCTTAAGTTCACACTTGTTCCATGCTGGCTTTCCAGCATAATCTTTTGAGTTTCTTTACCCAGTATCACTTGATCAATGACAGACTCAGCTGTTCTTTTCAGCAGTCTTTTGCTGTTGATTTACTGAAAAACAATAAATATTTTTAAGTACTTCACAGAAAACAACACTGCTTTTCTTAAATATTTAAAATTTGACAGGCCTTTGCTAACTTTGGAAGTTAACTACTGGCTTCCCTCAAATAAGTCCTGAAAATGCACACTTACTGAATGAAGTTTTCAACAGTATAGAAACATTAATATTATTGTCTTATTTTTGCATACTGCATGACAACACAGCTTTTTTTCCTACACTACTCTCTGTGCCAAGCAGCGTACAAATAGGATGGTAAGGTAGCTCTCCCTTATAAAGAGCTTACAACTCAAATTATCAGACAAGAATACATACAGAAAATCAGCCAATGGGAAGCCTAATTGTCACTTTCCTCTTTTGGCATAGTTAAATGATGTTTTCTTTATTTCTGTGAAAATGTGTTATTCTTAAAATCCGTACACCAACGCAGAGTTCTCTGATAGGAAGATCATGCCCACGATTACAGAGCAGCACTCAATGCAGCACTGAGGCATCTCTCTTCATGCAGTGGTATAAGACTTCAAAGTTTTAATTTGAAAACACAAGGTTTTAATTCTGAACTCCAAAGCCAAAATAAAGCATTTTGAGTGCCATTACCTTCTCTCAGTGAAATACAAGAAACGCCGTGGTCATTTTTGTATGCAATTTCTTTTGCATATTTGTTCTGCGTATGAAAGAGTGGGAAGCACAGCTGTAATACTTACTTCCAGCGATCATGAAAGATGCTTCGAAAGGTACACGTGCTACATTTGCCTGAGCTCTGACTCCAAAGCTTCAGAAAAATAAAAGGATATTTCTCAGCTAGTTCAGAAAAATAAAAGGATATTTCTCAGCTAGTTCTGCTATTTTGCCAACTAAGCTGATGATAGCATATTCTTCCTTGCTTTCTTTTAAGTAGTCAAGCATCTTCTGAACTATGACAATTACATTCTGTCCATTTGTAATTCTATAAAGCAGCTCTAAAGTCTGAAAGAGAAAGGAAAAAATAGATTTAATTGGCTCTGATGACTGAAAAGAGGAAGCAGGCAAACAGAAACACTTTAGTATGATGCCAAATTGAGCAACTGTACTTGACAAGTCTTAAATGAAATACACTGCTTATCTACACAGCTTGTCACATCAGTATTGTTCATAACTGCTCTCTCCCAATAACTGAGACATAATATGCCTTTTACAATCCTCATTTTAGAAAATGTATCATCCATCTTAAAAATTAACTTAATTTTTGACGTTTAAAAATTCACTGACCTCCCTTTTAATAATGGGATCTGGATGGTCAAGACATTCAATTATTGTCATCTGGTGCTGAAGTGCCAGATTAGGATCCTGCTGGATAACATAGGTCAGAGCCTTTAAACCTGGAATATAAGCAATTGGAAATGATACAAAAGAATTTATACTACTATGATCAAATTAAAAACATCTTAATGAAATCGGGTATCCTTACCTAAGTATTTCAAATTAATTTTAGGTGACAAAACAAATTTTCCAATGCACTTGGCAGCCTTTTCAAGCAGTTCAGATTTGGGATGAATTGTATAAATTGTTTGGACACATTCAAACAAGATGGCTGCGGGAAGGAAAAAAAACTACACGTAATTAATTTGTATTAAATACTTCTATAATGCAAACATTTTTTGGAAGCAAACAAGCTCATTGACTATATCAAGGAACTTCAGTGCTGTCCCACCCCCACTGAATCTAACTGCAGAGTACCTACTGACACACATAAAACCAGGATGAAATACTATCTCCTTTAGTATATACATATTTTTTATTAACCTTTGCCATTGTGCATACAACTTTGTGTCCTTAAAGTTCTTCCAACCTTGAAGTCTCCTACAGTTGCTTAAATGACTGGACTGGGACAGATTTTAGAACGCCAACGGGCAACTATGAAATATCTGAGACAGTATTTTTTCAGTAATTCATGTGATTTCTTAGCTACTACCAACAACTGAAGTCATCCCAAGAACATCCTTCTTAAAAAAAGCCTTTATGTAGCTGTTTGAGAAAAAGATAGAAGTAAACTGAACAAGACCCAAGAAGCAATGAATCCTTTGTGGCAGCAATTCGGGCAAAGCTTCAGACCAAGCTACTCTCCCCAAGTTAACTGGCATTTAAAATCATGACATATTTTTCAGTTGTTCTTGTAATTCAGTCTCTAACTGAACTGTCCAACAGACAACCACCTACTCTTGTCAAGCATTACAGAACTAAATCTGAGCAAGATTAGCATATTAACAACTCGATTGCCTACAAGAAGCAAGAAACATGCATAACCAAGGACTTTTGAGTAAGAAAGAGTTATCACTCAAAATTACATTTTTCTTTTGCCTGGGATCGTCAAGGGAAGTTTTACAAAAAGCCTATCGTATGCGAACAAAACCTACATACCTAAATTCTATGTCCTTGCATAAATCATAATAAACTGCCCACTTCGGCCCCATAAGTGCTTAAAACAAATTTAACATTTAACTCTTAGCAATTCCAAGTGCAAATTGTCTGCATTATAAGGCAACACACCTCTCAATAACTCATATGTTCTTGCCTAAAAGAATAGAAGCAATAAACTGAATACACTAAACATCTGACAGATGCTTCCTCATTTATTATTTACCAAAAGAGAATACTTCTCCAAAGCTCCTCTTTTTAGTGGAAGTGAAGCTTACACAATGCTTTACAAAATATGTATCTATCAGGTAAGCACTAGACATCTGGAGCTTTGAGCCATGTTCCCCCCCCAGCCACCCCCTCCAAGTGTTGCTTCAAAAAGAAAAAAAAAACAACTCAATTTTCTTTCCATTCCATTAGCACAGGTACTTTGGCAACATTTATGGGGCTTTACTTTAACAATGAAATAATGGGGGTTGAGTTTTTTTTAATAGTGAAACAGCTCTTAATGTAGGGTTCTAGAACATCAGATCTGGGTGTTTGGGGAGGTATTAAGACCTGGGGAGGGGAAAGCAAAGAAAAATTCAAATAAATCGTTCAACTTGTTATTAGAAAAAAAACCTTAACAGTACAATTATTCCTTTTGCTTTGTTCTAGCAACAAATACAGCTTTCTCCACTGAGAAGATGACAACATTAAGATAGCCTTCTACCACGTTCTAGAAATTCTGAATTGAGATGTGTGCCAGAAGCATCTTTTCACAGGCACCACTATCACTGAACTCCGGAGGTGTCATTTTTGTTAACTGTGGCTAGAGAAAAAGCCCTACACAGCTGGAAAGAACTGATGCTGTCACTCTTCCACACTTTTTACTGCCTTTCTTAGGGCAGTGAAAAGAAGATCTAAGCATGTCTAATAAACAGAGCGGTACCACTAGGATTTTTCTTGTATCAGTTATTTCAACTTAAGCAATGTTCAGTAATAGCTTTCATGAAGAAACCGACTTTCTGTATTTAAGGGCAAGGACAACGCAAACATAGGATAGAGGCTTTTGAGTCAAGATGAATTCCCAGTAAATAAAAATGGTTTACTGCAGTGATAAAAAATTGCTCTCTACCGCAATATATTACTTGTTTTACAATTTACTAGTTGGACATTTAAGAACACAGTTTCTGTTTACTAAGGACATAGTTAGATTTTTCAAAAGTACTGCATAAGTATTTTTGTCATAAGTACTGGTCTAGTGGAAAGTGTCCCTGGCCGTGGCAGGGGGGTTGGAACTAGATGATCTTCAAGGTCCCTTCCAACCTAAACCATTCTATGATTCTATTTTAGCACAATCAACTACTCACATTTTCCATCTTTCCAAATACTGATAATTACATAAAATAACTTCACCCACCATATGTAATATTATGATTTATCTCTGCTCTTCTTAAAGATTCATCTAGAACATCATACATCAATTCGCTTGTCCTGTTTAACAAGAAAAAAATATTTAAATTATTTGCAGCAGTAACAAGCATGTAGTCTTATTTTGCCAAACAGCTCAAACACTAGTATTGAAATCTGCAACACAAATTATTCATATCCACAGATTCACTTTAACATGGAAGAGCTCTATAACATGTTTCTAAATGGCATCTAACAAGATGTTTGCATGTTTCAAAAGAAATGTTTACCGTATCACAAGAATAAAAACACTGCCCTGGCTGCTTGTATGAAAAATAAAACATCAACAGGAAGAAGATCACAGACAACTAGGTCCTCGCAAAATGACACCACTTTTTAAAATATCTTTACTCCAGATTTTTGCACAGTTGTTTTGTAACCTAGTAAGAGAAGTCCCAGCAAAAATATATTTCAATATATTCCACAATAATCAATTGTTTAGACAATCCAGAAGTAAACCAGAAGAAACTAATTTTGCAGTTAAAAAAGTATCTGCTCACTGTATTGGTTAACAACAAATGTATAAGAAGTTCCAACACTGAAATCATCTTATAAAAAAACAAAATAGAAAGCTGTCTATGAGGGACAGGTCATGACTGTATTCTTTGTAGCTTCAAAATATTAACTACAGAGAAAGATCTGGTTACCTTGGATCATCTTTTCCTAACAGCCCCAATATTCTTAAAAGCTGAATTTGTAACCATGGTGCTGGCACGCTGTGATAGTTGAAGTCAATAGGAAGCTTTCCACCCACTACCTGCTTTAGGATGGTTACAAAACTCCCAGTCAAGTCCTTGTATCCAGATGAGTTTTCCTACATAATGAAAAAGAAATACAATTTAAATATTTTGATACAGCACTTCAAAAGTAAAAATAATCCACATCTTGAGTAAGATCAAAATACCTACGCTGATGGTTTCACTTCTTTAAATCAAAATTCTACTCTCATCCCCCCCAAAACCTGTAAGCTCTTTACTTTAAACCTATGCTATTTTCTCACACTTTTGCAAAGGGAGTGAAAGTAACTTGAAGGCAACAGTAAAAAAAAAAAATAATTTTACAAGCAAATTTCAGCAAACCCTTTGACACACTGTAGAGGTTAGATCCTCTGGCCAAGGATGCCAATGATGCTGATCATCCAGATCATGCAAGGCATGGATCTGTCAACTTAAATGGAGTGCTAGCACAAACAGACATAACACAGACATCCACGATCACATAGATTAACTTTTCTAACAGTTACAAGTAAAGTTTTTTCTGCAAGACTTCTGTACAGTACACTGTGTATTTAAAATTTAAAAAAATACAAATAGCTCCTAAGTTCAGTTGTGCTTTTAATTCTTTGCCTACCTTAATCATTTGAAGATAAATATGTAAAGAAGCAGCCATGACCCCAGCATCCCTGTCGCATAAAGCTTTCCGGAACTTATCATGAATATGCTGAACTTGGTTAGGAGCAATGAGATAGAACTTATATAAAGCTTGAACAGCTTTTCTTCGGATAATTTCCCTGAAGAGAAATGAGATTTACACAAACCAAAATGAAGCTGCTTGTGTATTTTAAGTACTTGACTTAACAAAACAACTTGCACTTGTTATTTCTACAGCAATGTAAAATTATGTGGCCGGCCATCAGAACATCATGATTTGGAGACGAGAACCCATGTTTTACATATTTGATAACAAATGACTTTGCAAATACAATCTAAGTGAGAAAGTGATAAAGCAAACTTAAAAGCTTAGTAGGGCTTGATGTCAGATTGACAATTCAAAAGAACGGCCACCAAATAAACAATGAAATTGGCCACTGCTAATCTGTTGTGGTCACGTGTGCAGCTCCCAAAAACACCTGTCTAGAAGTTACTGAGATCATTCTGCAGTTCCCTTTCTATTCAACACAACACTTATGTTATCCACTGTGTGTGGGATATTATAAATTAAGAATCAAACAATTCAAGGGTATTAATATATGCAGACACTTTTACCAACAAAGTTTCTATAAAGAGCTTTATAAAAAAGAGTATCGGTGAAGTACTTCAAGGATCCCAATCCATTTCTCCACTTAGTCTATAAACACTTCTTCATCTACATATTTGTTAAAAGGACTCCAGCGGATAAATTCAATTACATTTACCTATCAAAACTGGTTATAATACCTATCCAATACTCAGTAAAGACTGCAAATAAATGAGACAAGAATCCAAGAGAAAAACTAGGAGAGGAACAATTTCTGAAGGTAACAATTAGAAAGATCAACTGAGAAAAAACACAAGTTTACTAAAACTACCTACAAAATTAAGTCATTCAACCATACAGGGCCACTTGAAATTCTGTAAATGAATACGTACTTAGAATGCTGGAGCTTGTCTTCTATTAGGGGGAGAACAGCTGGAATCATCTCCCGTGGAAAGATCTGGCTGACAATGGTTAATGCCATGCACACCTCTACTAGGTTAGTGCTCTGTAAGTCCTGTTACAATCATTGAAATAAGACAGTCATTTTTTATTTAGACTTTAAAATTCTGCACAGACATAACCCAAATCTTTCACAAGAAGGCTGGATCTAGCCCACCTACAGCAAGCATCCTGCTGCCAGCCATCCTGTTGTCTGCTCGCGTTTGAGAAGTGTCATCTCTCACTGAGCTAATCGGGTTCTCTTCTCTTATACAGGAAGAAGAAACAAGCAGCTCCTCACACTCGTGTTGTAGAACTACATTTATATTTTAAATGTATGCAAGATTAATACATAGAGCTACAATCAATGTATGTTTACAGAAATTGCTTGATGATTGCAAAACTATGCTGAGTCCCCAGTTGGATCAGTGGGACGAGTCACTTCTCACGGAATTCAGCAGTATTCTCTCTAGTGCCTTTGACCTAACCCAAAAAATTAAAAAGATAAAAGGGCAAGCTCGATAATACTGCCAATTACATATTTGTACACTAAAACAAGATATTACTTACTCCCTAAGAAGCAAATGCAAATTACACATAATGGTCTACAAAAAAAGAATAAAAATTCACAGCCTGTCCCAAATACAATTAAAAATAGTAGATATGGCTCACTGTAACCTTAAACCAAAAAAGGATGGATGAATTCATGAAATACAAGACTAGAATTGTTTTTCAAAACGAATGAAACATTTCGGATTTCCAGCTCACATCATTATTTGCTCTGGCCATTTGTCCCAGATAGGTTTTAGTCCTCATTTTGGTTTAGTTCTTTGTGGACTCCCATTTTTCACTTCTTCTTCTATCCTTACTAGTTTCAAGTCAGATATTTAAAGATTATAAAACAGTTTTCAACCACAACAACAAAATTAGCATCACTTTCAGTCTATAATTCATGTGACTTTGCCATACTGTAATATAAAAGTGATTATTACACAGAAAGAGTTACGGTAAGTCACAACCGCTCTACAAAAGAAGCAGTAATACAGATGACGACACCTATAAAATATTATTAGATAACAGATTTTCAGTGTCACTCCAAAGCATATTTCCATTTTCTATCAAAAGAATTCAAATAAGCCAACAGATACTTGCTGTCAGCTCAAAGCAAAAGTTTACACTGAAATATACACACATGGCTCCTCCTGGATTTGAGAATGTATAGAACTGGTACATCTTATAAAGGAAATTTTATGGTATATCTCCTCTGAAAAAAAAATTAAAAATATGGCTTCACTATCAGAATGCCAAGATTAAATTAAAAAGCCAGGGAAAGCTATTTCAAATTTTCATTGCTAACCAAAGAAACAGCAATTTTAAGACAGCAAGATAGAACTGAGTACACAGCTTAGATGTTGTCTGGCACAGAACAGGAACAATTGGTCCAAGTTTAGTTTACCTCCAGACCTCCAAAAACACTGTACCTTCACAACTGTGTTCACAAGTAGAAGTAGCAGTTCATGATTTTCATGTAGAAATAAAGAAACTGCCAAGTAACCTATAAAAGAAAGCAGCCTCCATTACTACTTTCAAGCAATAAGCAACTTCAAGTTAGAAAACTTAAGACTGTCTGTAACAAAAGAAAAGTTAAACAATTACAAAAACCCAAGAAAAAAACCCCACTGTTGGGGTTGATGACAGTTGCTCGTGTTTTAAATATCAAGACTTTCTTTTATTTCCAGCTAAACCAGTTATATTTAAGTTGCAGTAAAGCTCAACAAATAACAGCTAAGAATTCCTAAGCTGTGAGAAATGAGACGTTACATTACTGTTATAGCTAAAGAGCAGCCAAGAGCACCATGAGAAATCACTTCTGGGAAAAATATTATCTTCTCTGCACAGATAAAAGTATATTACCTCTAGACTACACAACACAAATGCACTTCCTTATTTTTTGAAAAAAGAGAAACACGTATAAAATTCCATTTCAAATAAAATTTATATTCAACTTGGAATACAGAAGAGTAAATTCACCATCCTATGCCAAAAACTCCCTTGTTATTTCTTAACAAGGATGAAATAATTCCAGAACCCCAGAAAAGAAACCTGCCAGAAACCTTTTCCTTCAAGACCCCTCTTCCTTTTAAACTAAGGGACTTAAAGTGGGTGGGGGGGGGGTGGGGGGGGTGGGGTGAAGGGTGTGCCACAAGTCATGACAGTATTTGTATTACAGAGATGGATCTTAAAAAAAGGTCTTGGTTCATTCAGGTCTTAGGGATCAAAAAATGAACAACTTAGATACAAATAACTGTATTGTCTGGGCTATCAGATTGATCTACTTGTTTGTGGAACTATGGACTTGATCAGCTTAGCACACCTGCAAAAACGTAGTTCGCTCTCATTCATCGAGGCTCACATTGAGTAAGAGAGTAACCCATCCTGACTGGATTAACTGACAACACTTCCTTAATACAGACTTTGGTTTACTGCACCAAAAACCAGACAAGGTCATCCTTGTGTATCACATATGACTGCAGAATGACAACAACCTAAAAAAACCCCAAACAAAGCCCCATACACACTCTTGATAACATCCTTTTACCAGATCAAAGCTTAAGGGTACTTTGTGTCCAGAGAACTGTAAGCCACCCATATTTAAAAGAAATTTTAAAAGTGCTGCTTCACCAAAGCCTTCTCAAAAAGAGCCCTAGTAAGGAAAGGTCTCAAACCGATTAATAACAAGAACATTGGTTCTTGACACTTACAGAAGTCACAAAGTTTTCTTCAAAACAGCTTACCACCTGCCCTCCCAGGTTTGGTGAAGATAGAATTTCTTAATCCCTACCAGAGCATCTGTGCACTGGCTTTCATTACTCAGCGATAAGGCAACTTTAAATCATCACTTGTAACACATTCTCTCAGAAACTCCAATACTTGAGTGAGTGGATGATCCAGATGAAATTCAAACAAAGGATATCAAACAAGCATATCCCGCAAGACACTGCCTTCCTGCTGTGTATGCAGACACAGTATTGCTTGGAGTTAAACCATTTTCTCTGCAAACAAGAAGAAACGTCTTCACTAGGCAGTTGAATCAGCAACTGCAAGGAAATTCTCCAGATGAGACAGGCTGACAGCTACTTCAAACTACATCTACCGAAAACAAGTTAATAGCCACACTGGCAGGCAAGAGAAATCACAACGGCGTGACATTTCAAAGAAATCTGAATTAGCCTTTCAGATTTCCTCAGTAACTTCTGCATCTATGCTATAAGGACCTCCCTATTTACCTTATTTCCTACCACTGTTTCTAAACTAAAAAAAAAAAATAAATCCTACAAGCACCAAACCAGAAAATATTTTAGGGCCACTTTGCTAACAGTAATAAGCCCTTTATAAAAAAAAAATCTAAACAACTACCTCTAAGTTAAATACTGGGAAACCAATACTATGCTTGCAGACATTGTCTGACATGAGCATCTGTCTACTCTTGTACTTGAAAAAGAAACCAAATCCTGACAGAAACTCATTTTCAGCTTGATGTGTTTTTTAACAAAATTTCTTGTAAATTACTTTTTTATTGGTGCCACAATTCAAAACAGTGAAGGAACTGAAGATTTAAAATAAATTAATTTCCACTGCCTTCTGTTCTACAAATAGATACAGATCAGCTCACAAACTACAGAATGTTAGTTTCAAAGAGTGAAAACTATGAAACAAGACTAAGGAAACAGAAGAACATTTTAAGTAAGTTGTATTTTTACATGAATTATAAATTCTAAGAAACTTTAAAAACAGAGTTTGAGAATATTATTAAGGCTACAGCTCCATGCACATACCAACTCTTTTCTCCAAAAGATTTCCTTGCTGCGCAAGCTTGATTGCATGGATGTATCCAAAGGACGACTCATACCCCAGCATCTCACAATAGATGAGTCTCACCATACATTCTTTCATCAGTCTCTGAAATACCAAAAATAAATTATTGAGAATTTAAAGTCAGCTGTGTTTTATGTTCTTCTTCACTGCCCTAATGAAGTAGAGGACTTCATCTGATAGAAACATATGTGCAGTCACACACATTTTCTAAAATCAGGGTACTCATTTTTCCTTTGCTATGAACTTCTTCTGTGAATCAATATTAATTTCTGGCCATAAGAGCAGAACATCCCATATACTACCCTTGAAGATGTTAACAACAGTATGTGATCAATAATACATTAATTATGACTAACATAAAAAATATGGATAATATGAAGCGTTAAGTGATCACACTGCTAATCCAAATTATTCTTCACCAATCACTACACTGACCTACAATGGATTTTCACGGTGTCTGAGGTAAGACTTTATTTTTCCCTTCAAAAATTCTCACTTGTGGGACTGAGATACGCATTAACTAACTCAGACCAGAATATATCAACTCCTGCAACTCAGACATGAGCAACAATGCTCACAACAAAGCACAGCTTCTTATACAGCACAAATTAATTGTGAGAACGTCAGCCTGCAAAGAACGTTATTTGATGGAAGCAGTTCATCGCCTAGTTTTTTTGTTTGCATTATTTCATAAACTACAGAATGACAGACTCAGGGCGCCATATCGCTACAGTTTATTCACACCAAACAGAATTGCAGTGTCCTCACTATTTGAGCCATGCTGCAAAACTACAGACGCTGGTAACTTTTAATGCTGTTGAATAAACAACTATAATGCAGATAACCTGTACACTCAATGTGGCTAAAAGAGTGAGAACACTGTTTTTCTTCACCTTTGGCCTGCTCTTCCCACAGCCTATAACCACTAACAGAACTTACAAGTGTTGTGGTGGGGGCAGAAACTGTCGCTTTCAAACTGGTTAGTTCCTGCTGGATTAGTTTTTCTTCTTCCTAGAACAGATTAAACTTCTTATTTTCATCTCGCATAAACTTTGCGGGCAAAAATATGAAACAGAAGACAATGAAGACATGTTAATTTAACAGTATTCCACAGCCTTCTCAAAACCAGGGGACATCTCAATTACGGCAGTAACACAGGGCGGCTCGTTCCAAGCACAAAAGGCAATTTTTGCCTTCTTTAAGGCAGTTTTTGCTTCCTTTAAGGCAATTTTTCCTTTCTTTAAGGCAATTTTTGCTTTCTTTAAGGTTCCCTTCCAACCTAAGCCATTCCATGAACACGCAGTGCGAGGAGGCCTGCGGCCGGGTCCCCCCCGAGCTCCAGGGGAGGCGGCCCCGCGGCTGAGGGGAGCGGCCGGCGCCCCGCCGCCGCGCCCGGGGCCCACACCACAGCGCCCCGCGGCACCGCGCCGCCACCTCAGGAAGGCCGGCGGCGGGAAGGGAGAGGAGTAAGGCCCGGCCCCCGCCCGCTGCGAGGCGGCGGGAGGAGCAGGAGGCCCGGCCCGCCCCGGAGCGCAGCCCGTACATGCTTGGAGGTGAGCGCCGTGATGCTCCGGATGAGGCTGCCGAGCCGGGAGGTGACCGAAACCCTGCCAGGGCCGCCACCGGCGCCCCCCGGCCCGGGGCCCGGCTCCTGAGGGAAAGTGGGCGCGGGGTGGCGCTGTAATGGCGGCGCGCCCTGAGGGGCGGAGGGAGCGGGCAGCCTCGGGGGTGGCCGCGGCTGTGCGAGCGGCGCTCCCTCAGTGCCCGGCCTCGTCCGCCCGCCGCTGCCCTCCTCCCCCGGCGTGCGGCGGGCTCTGCCGTGGCTGAGCCGGAAGGTGGAGCTGAAAGACAGCGCTTAGAGCCGGTCAGCGCGGCGGGGGGTGACGGCAGAGCCGGGCCGGGCTGGGCTGGGCCGGCCTCCAGCGGCTGCTGCTCGCGGTCTGGCGGTCACAGATGGCGTCGAGCTACGAGCAGGTTCCCCCCCTGCAGGTCCCGGGTGCACTGCCCGGGCGAGGAATGCAGCAACCCGCGCTGGTTTTTTGGTCAGCATCACAAAAAAAAAAAAAAATACATTTAAAGGTGGGTTTCAAAAGAGAGTAGTGGGATAATTTGTAGATGCTTACGGGAAATATTCTTCTCAAAGCATGAGTGGGAACATCTAAAGCGTGGCCTTGGCCAAGAGGCTCCCAGCAGAGCTGTTCCTGAGGTGATTCCCGCTCCCCTGGCAGCAGGGATCTGGCGGCTTGGGGCAGTTTTCACCACGTAGCTCCTGGGAACTACCCCTGCATTCATTGCGCTTGCAAATCATGGAATCATAGACTGGTTTAGGTTGGAAGGGACCTTGAAGATCATCTAGTTCCACCTCCCCTGCCATGGGCAGGGGCACCTTCCTCTAAACCAGGTTGCTCAAAGCCCCATCCAGCCTGGCCTTGAACACCTCCAGGGATGGGGCATCCACAGCTTCTCCAGGCAACCTGTGCCAGTGCCTCACCACCCTCAGAATAAAGAATTTCTTCCTAATACCTAAATCTCCCCTCTTTCGGTTTAAAACTGTTGTTCCTCATCCTGTCACTGCACTACCCAATAAAGAGTCCCTCCCCGTCTACCCAGTAGGCCCCCTTTAGGTACTGGAAGGCCGCTATACCTGTGAAAAGTAGTGTGAGTTTATAAGCGTAAAGATTACAGCTTTTTTCTGACTCTTTAGATACCATTTTTGCCATTTTGTAATACTGTGCCTTTAAAAATTAAAGTTAGTTTTATGTCACTGTAGCTGAACAGCGGTAGTTGCAGATGCTAAATGAACACAAGCCTTGTTGGTTTTGGTTGTTTGGTATCCACAGAAGTTATTTCGATTAACAGAAAAATCTCCTCCTTTGTTTGTCAGACGCGCCATATCCCAGCTCTGCTCTGAAACACTGGGACATGCCTTCTGCTCCATACATGGCTGCCACAGGGCTCTGTGGCTGGAGTGGAACTGGGCGTTCACCAGCAAAGCAGTGGAATGAACATGTGAAAGAAGGGTGCCAGATGACTTCCATAGATATCTCATACTACAAGGGAAAAAGTGCATCTAACCCAGTCATGTTACCTGATCTGTTAGGATATGCCTTTCCAAATTTGTGTAATGAAATCTTCAGCCAATTGCAACAAGATATATTCAGATAGTCTTTACTGTATTTTTTAACAGAATTCTTTTTCTCTCACTGTTTTTCCTGTGAACAAGGAAGAAGCATAGTGACACTTAAATATGCGAGTCAATCCTCTCGCAAAAAACAGCAGACTAAAATAATACTGTATCCATGTAGTTTTGAATGCTTAACTCCATTTTAGAAACCCACGTATGCCTTTTTCAGTTACACATATTTTTCTGAAACAAAATTACTTGACATTTTCTGGTTTGTATTTCAGTTCAAAGGTGATTTCTTTTTTTTCTAGAAAGGGTGAGGAAGAAACTGAAGCAATCCCTTCTGAGCTATCTGTTTCCAAGGAAAAGTATCCCTCCATCTCCAACATATGTCTGGTCAGAAAATCATGCTGAAGTTCAAAGCTATAAACTGATTTATTATCAGAAAAAAAGCCAAATAGGAACAAACTGAGGTCAGTCTTTTTGAAAGTATTAAAAGTTGGCATTTCCTTAAAGCTAAGGTGAAGGATTTGGACTGGTATTTTTTAAAGATCATTTTATGAAATGAATTGGTTAAGAAAATCCCAGTTAAGGATTGCTCGTGTAAAGAGATGGTATTATGTTTGCTGAAGGTAGAAAACCTTGTAAGTTTTGCAGACCAAAACCGTAAGATCAATAAGCATAGGAAAAGCTGCTGGTAGAGCTGATGGAACTTGAATAAATGCTCAAATCTCAATAGCTTTGGCTTTTTTCTTTAATTTTTATTAATTCTAGGGCCCTAAGTCCTCTTCAGCTTAGGTGGTGTACAGATAAATGCTGTATGTAAAATGACTTGTAGACTACAAACCCTCAGGCTTGTGCGTGATTAATTTCTCATACTGTTGATGATTGCATTGAAATAGGGAGGACTATTCATAGTGCACACATATGTGCAAAATACGTGACTTATGGTCAAATGATTATAGATACATCTAATGCCTTGCATAAAGATCACCAATAACTTTTGCAATATGTTTTTTCCTTTTAAGCACTAGAATGTTGAGTATATCAGTTAGCATAATATGAGATACAGAAGGAAAAACAAATCCACAAAAGTAAGCAATTCTACCAAGTAGGCATAAACTTGGCAAGGTGAGTTGTTGGGTTGTTTGGGTTTTTTCTGCTTTCATCTGCCTTCTGTTTCCATCAGCTAGATGAAAAACTTTGAAGTGTGGTTATAAAACAACTGTAAAAATAGCACTGAAAGGCTGCATTTCAGTTATTTCCCTAGGCTGCGTATCAACTGCGCTCACCACAATAAAAAACATTCTAATTGCCATTCCTGTAAGTTCTCCTTGGCATCTGATAGGCAAGTGATATTCTTTCTGGCTCATGAATCATCACTGGAAATAAATAGCTCTAGAATAGAAAATGGGTTAGAATAGAAAATGATTGTGGATGAGCCAAAATAGAATCCAAAATAGAAGAGCTTATGCTCTTCACTGTATTGTCTCTGCGCTGGGAAGAGGAGTGTGTAGTAGTAGCTGATGTAAATGATGCCAAATGAAAACAGAGATGTAGCGAGAAACAAAGGCAATGCTTTTACCCACTCATTTTCCTACGATGATTAAACATATTTTGTCATAATTAGCAGAGATTATGTATTATCTGTCACATGTCATACAAGCTTACCAGTGTACAAGCAAGGAGTACTGGGCCAAATGTGCAAAACCAGACCGTGGCATTGCAGGTGTGCTCTGTGCTTGCCAGTTACAGCAAGTGCCTGCAAGCGCGTTGCCTCTACATGAAGTCTTCTTGAATGGTTTGTGTCTGAAGTTTTAGGCCTGGCTTTCCTGGCATATTTTTTTTCACTTGCAATTTCAAAAACTAGAGTGGCTACTGCAGTCATACTCTCTTGATGATGGCAGGTTTTGAGTTCTTTTCTCTCCCCACTCTCAGTCCCAGCCCCTACAAAGTTCTTCTGTATCGTTTCTTGTTAGACAGGATTGGCAAAGCGGGAGGCAATTTATAACAAACTGTACTGAACTGGGAAATTGTCTAGAGAAGAGTTCACATAAATAGAAACACTTACCACATAAACAGAAGCATATTGTATAAAATAAACACGTTTGAACACAATTAGACATACCATTATACACAAAAAGCCATTATGTAGACATATCACATAAATAGGTGTATTTTTAATCAGCAACTTCTTTGCACTATCATCACAAGTTAGAGTTCCTTTTCTGATCTCACTGCTTTACCACTATCTGGATTTCAGCATGTTTAAAATACATTTACTGCTTTTGTATTGTATGGTGACTTTTGTCTGAATGACTAAATGTGTAGAGTCCTATAAATGGATGCACTTTTACAATGCATTGCAGGAAATGTTCAAGTGTTATGGAAGTAAATATCATGAAGGGTAAATGGAGAGAGAGAGTATGCATTTTTTGAACACTGAGAACATCAGATAGGCAATGAACTGTTGAATTAATACAAAACTGAGATAGAATATCAAGTGGCATTGAAGTAAGAATTGATCTTTTCATTTTTCTATATCAGTAATATTCTGTAGTTTTGAGATTCCTGTTGGGGGGTGTATATATATGCTAAAGATGGCAGGGGAAGAGGTTACTCTACACTTTGTTGCGGAAGCTGCTTGTCTTCTGTGCTTCTAAAGTGAGGGAAGGGTCTGTTTAGTATAATGATTTTCATTGTAGGTTAAATAAGGCTATTTTGTTCCTACATGCAACTATGCTCAAAAGGTTTTTATGCAAAATAGCCTATAATTCCTAACTCTGGTACAACTCTAAGAATAGGAGCCCACCCATAGGTAGGGATTCTGGGATTACCAGTGTATTTCTGAAAGTTATTTTCATTGCTCTGGATCTGTGGATCACAGGTAGATGAATTTACACAAGTGAGTCTGATGTAAACTAGAGCGTCAGATTTTATCTAATTTTCATCTAAATTATATGGAAAGGCTTGAGTATTAAATACAGTGGTTGCTAACGGGGAAAAAAAAGAAATTGCATTTTTTTAGTGCTTGTGTCCAATTAATTATCATTCTTCTACATTTTTGTGTTCTTCCCAGCTTATACTATAATAATATTATACATTGGTAGGAGATTGAACAGTTCCACTGTGTTCCAGGTTTTCAGTTGTAAAAACACTGATCCTCTTCATCTCTTCAAATAGAGTTTTTAGGCTTTGGGGTTTTTTAGCAGTTAGCAAGTATTGAGATTTCTAATGTTAAAGGTTTTCAGCTGACTCCTGCATGTATGCATTTATGACTACAAAATGATCAGGTCCTTTATGAAGAAAAGCCTCTGTGATTTGTCTACCATTTTGGAAGCAGATCCTATAGTTCTGAAAAGAGCTACCGCTGCGATCCTTTGTTCTGCCATAAAACGGTGAAAATGTCTTCCTCCGATCCCTAGGGATTTGTTGCCGTTCTGTGTCTGCAAGGGCTACATTTTAATTTATGAAAATGCTCAGAATTAGCTTACATGCTTATTGTCATTTGTGCTGCTGCTTTTTTTTTTTTAATTAAAAATTTTAAAGAGCAAGATGTGCTATAATTAAACTTTTTATGTCCTCTCTTTGTAGTGAAAAGAATCACCGATGACTGTGTCTTCACTGTGTAATTCCGCCCCGTGGAAACGGCTTACATAGACCTAAATGACTCATAGGCCTCCCCTACAGGGCCGGATTTCGCTTTTATAGCTCAAAAAGCGTGTGCAGCCCAGCCTTGCTGACCTGACCTCAAACCCAGGCCTTCCCCCTGGAGGTGCTGCCGGGGGGGGCCGAGCCGGTGGGATTCTCCCGCAGCCTGTTCCCAGAGCTCGCCTGCGGCGGCAGCGCTGCCTCTCCCCAGGCAGCGGGAGGAAGGGAAGGGGCTGCGGCTGCCGGGGCCGCGGGAGCGGAGCGGGGCGCGCATGCTCCGCCGCCCGCGGCCCTCCCCCGTCTCCTCCCCNCCGCGGGCGCGGAGGGGCGGGCAGGGCAGGAGCCCCCGCGGGCAGGAACCCCCGTCGCTGGGCCAGGCTCGCCCTCCGAGGGCAGCGGCAGGATGTTCCTCAAGCTGGCGGTCGTGGTGCAGGTGCTGTCGCTGCTGGCAAGCCGGGGGCATGGCTTCCCGAAACCAGCGGGCAAAGGTAAGCACCTTCATTAACGCGTTTTCTCCATTTTCTCAGAGATGGGGAAAGTTTTGCAGGGTATAGACAGAGGAAAGTAAAAACTTTCCTTCCACTTGGCTAAAAGGAGTTAGATACGAAAGAAACAATATTCCCGACGCAAGACACTGGATCGCTGAAGTTGCAATCTAATATTAAAGAGGATAGGTGCTGGTCGAGGGAAAAGCTCTGAATTTTTTCAGTCTTTTCCAAGCAACGTTTTCACCCATTCTGCAGCAGTTTCTGCCCAAGTCTCTGTCTCTCACTTGCTGTCTGCCCTGGTATTCTGGATGTAAGAGATTTTTAATCTCTTGGTTGTGCCAATCCGATTATTGCTATTTTAGTCAATCTCCTACAGCATTTTTTTCCCCAATTTGTTTATGAGTTTTCTCATCAGAAAGGGGTTACTGAGTCTATATCTGTATTTCTATTACATCTTTTACAGAACCTCTCCCTCTGCCCCAAACAATCATGCTTTGTTTAAATGTTTGTCTTTTTCATTGTGTTCTCATTCTTCTAGGAACACTGAATTTTTTTTACAAGTGCTAGCAGTTGGCAACATATTTAAGACACCACGTTTTATGGGAAAAAACTATAAATTAAGAAAAAATGTACTGTCTCTTTGTAGTTGCACGCATCGTATAACTGAGTATATATCTGTGTTTTTTTATTCTAGATAAAGCTATACACAACAGACAATTAAGTGTCGAAAGACCTTTGGAGGAACAGGTAAGTGAAATGAAAAATAGTTACAATGCTTTTTAGTTTTGGTATTTTCATAGTATTTTGAGCCTTCAGGTAACAGATCCATTAATATCCTAATGACTTAACAAATGAGTTAAAAATAGCTTTGTCAGTTAAGGAAATATTGATAACATTGGGTACAAAATAGAGTTTCAATAATTTTTAAGAACAGAGTTTTAGTGTCCAGCATTCCAAAAGCACGTTGTTAGCTCCAACAGCTCACAGGTGTGTAACCCCTTTGGAACATGCTATGGGAATATAGCGGGAGTTTGGAGTGAAGAAGGAAAATGTAACTGGCATTTATCTTAAAATGGAAAGTCTATTGCAGCTTCTAGTAATGTCTGATTCTGATCAGAGGATGCAGTGGTATTGACAAAAAGTGCCAAGTGCTTAATCATGTTCTACTTAGTAATGCAAACTTCTTACTAAGAGTGAAGATCAGACATTAAGGCTTCTGCTGATATTGATAAATTAAGAGATGCCACATTTTAGTGTATTTATTCCTTCTGCCTGTTTGTTGTTTTGTTTGTTTGTTTGTTTTATTTTTGTATATCAGATTGCTGAAGCTGAGGCAGACAAGAATAGGAAAATAGTTCCCACAGGTAAAACATCTTTCCTGGTTTTATAGTGATATTCATAATGGTATTCAAAGAGGTATAGGATTTGATGTTATGTGTGCATTGATATATTTTCCAGAAAATAAGCCAGAGTTCAGGAATTACTCCTTTGTTGATGACCTGAACCTGCTAAAATCAGTAGCAGAAAGAGAGAGAAATGAAAAGGAGAGGGAGTCAATTAGAAGCTCTTTGTATGAACAGCAACTGGCCATTGATGATGCAGACTCTACCAAGAACCGCAGGCTTGTGGATGACTATGACTCCACTAAAAGTGGACTGGATTATAAATTCCAAGGTATTCTATAATCATCTTTCAGTGAATTTTAGGTTAGACTTCTCTTGCAAACTGATTGCAATCATGAATGTTGTACTCACCACTAAGCATGAGCTCTATTTGTTACTGGAGTGCAATTTAAATTCTTTCCGGTTGTAGAAGCTTGCCGTATTACGATTATGTTTTAAAACACAATACAAAAGAATTGCTATTGATTTTCACAGTCTTCTTCCATGGAGAAAATCCAACTGTGTAATTTGCATTATTTTTTTTAGCAATTTAGATTTGATGGAAGGAAAATGGGACATATTTTTAAAGGAAAATATATTTATTCTCGTTTGAAGGGGAGAAGCACTTTTATATAGAGCTAAATCACATATATTTGTTCCAAATGTTATGTGCAATGTTAGATAATTCTCCTCATCACAAAGCTAAAATAAGTTATCAAAGGCCAAAGAATACTTGCCTTTACTACAAGAGTAGCTAATTGACTTGTAGTTTAAGTGAGTCCTCTGAGAGCTGTGAGCAGCATTTAGCTCAGGATATTTTTAATTATATCAAAGCATGCTGATCACAGACCAAAGCTTACTCATGGTATTCACTTTCCCATTGGTCATGATGATATTATTTGCCATAAGTAATGATTACATAGTTAAAACTTCATTTGCTGAAATCCAAACAAGAAGATAGTATGCTGCTTGTCGTGATCTGTTTTGATCTAAGTGGCCATATGATGAAAGTAGATACCAGGAAGATGCATATAAGTGGATATGTGAGCAATGTTCTCTCATTCTTACAAATTTTTCTATAAACAGGAGAGTATGCTCCTTATATTCATCTGTGCTCTTTCAAAAAAGCCAGTCAGAAAGCCATTTTTCAGATGTGGAAAATGGACATGAAGAAGTTTTCATTGAGACTGATGTAATGGATTTCAAAGTGTGTCTCAAACTATATTCCTAATGTGTCTAAAAGGTGCAGCTTTGTTCTGAAGAGAAAAAGATACGGGCAGATATTTTTTACAAGATGTCTAATCCAAATGAGTTAGGACAGTCAGCACACAGTTAAACTGTAATCCTTTTAGATGATCCAGATGGCCTCCATCAATTAGATGGCACTCCTTTGACTGCTGAAGATATTGTTCAAAAAATTGCTGCAAGAATTTATGAGGAGAATGATAGAGGAGTGTTTGACAAGATCGTTTCAAAACTCCTGAATCTGGGGCTAGTAAGTATCTTGTTAATACTTCATTTAGCTGTTTTGTGGGTTAGTTTAATGCTCTTTTAAAAACAATTTGGATGAACACTGTGTCCAGCTAATAATGATGACTTGAGTGAAAATGAATGGGATTCAGGCTCTAGGCAAGCTTCTTGACTCATCTGGGCACATTGGTTTAGTTCTGCAATAACACTGTTGTTCCTCTGATGGCTTTGCAGCAAAATAGACCAAACTGCAGAATGTTTCTGGTGTCAAGAAAACATTCAGTGACTGTACTCCTGCCATGTTTGCCCTCCTTTTTCCTTTAATTTCTCTTCTGATTTTCATTGCGTTCTTTCAAGCTGGACTCCATTGTGTTAAGCCCTATATGGGTTTGTTTTCCTATTGGAGGCTATATGTGTGGGTGGGTGTATACACGTCTGATGTGTGTTTGTATGTGTGTATATATACATTTATATAAATATAGACATATATATGTTTATATGGGTACATATCTAGATCTATGTCTATATGTATACACACACATCAGTGAAGGTATTACACCTAATTTGGCTGTTCTCCGCTTTGAAGCAAACATATTTGAAGCAACCTATTTACAAAGCTCAGGTTTCATATTGATTTTTAATCTAGGAAACTCATAATATTCTATAAGTACTCTGCACAATTATTTTAACAGATCACAGAGAGTCAGGCCTATACCCTGGAAGATGAAGTGGCAGAGGTTTTACAACAGCTAATTGCAAATGAAGCAAAGGATCGCGAGAAGGAGTCTGAAGATTTTGATTACCCTCCAAGCAGAGCAGACAGTGATATGAAAGAAAAGCAACAGGAAAGAATGGTAATTTTGTAGCTAATCATTTTGACTCACTTACCAAATGGTACAAGTAGACCAATACACTGCTTTGCTTTAGGGAGTAATTAGTTCAATCTGGAAACTAAAGGTGTTCTTAAAGAAATTCCATCAGGTAGAAAAATGATTCATGAGTTACTTTGAGATTTAAACCAGGTCCCGTAGTGAAATAACTTTGAAAAAATAGCATAGTCTTTACCTTGTAATTAGGAAAATGTTGACATAAGATTATGATGCTATTTATTTCTCTGTTAACTCTATCACCAGAAGCAGTGTGCTTAAAGATTATTTTTTTTTATGTCTTTTGTGGAGACACCAAGCAAAGCTGATCAGGATAGTTTCATAAATGGAGAAATTGATGATACAGTGGATAACACATGGCCATCATCTAATATCTTGGAAAGAAGAAATGAGTTGCCTTCTGAAGATAATTTTGAAGACCTCCAGTATTTTCCAAACTTTTACGCATTATTAAAAAGTCTTAACTCAGGTGAGCTCATCAAGTGTTTACAGGAACGTCTAGGAAAAAAAATAGAAAATTAAGATTCTCTCTGTTTTCTCCTGCTCCTTTCCCTTCCCTTCCCCACAGCTTCCCTGGTTGCAAGAGACCATGTGTTTTAGAAATGTTCTCTAAGATGCATAGCAGAAACTAATTTGATTAGTGAGTATGGCAAAACATTGGAAGGAACAGCACTCAGAACTGCAAACTGTGTGACCTAGGTAGCCCTTCCCATCTTGTGCTGTATGATTCAGGAGTCCTGAATTCTTTTCATTCCCGTAAGGGCATGATGAAAAACCGGCAAATTGTTTTCTCCAGAGATCTTTGCAGTAACATCCATGTCTTCTAAGCCAACAGAGATACGAGTAAGTCACAGTAAAATCCTCACAGTGATGGTACCAGTAAATGAGTCTGAGCCTCCCAGCCTTTTCACAAACCACAGGTTTGCTCTTTATTGCAATGAAAGCTCTGCATGTCTCTTCTTATTCCGGTGCTAGACATCATTGCCTTCCAGTTATTGCAGACAAGACTGTGGCACCTTGCCACAGCCCCTTTGTCAGCACACTCTACCACACACCCACTCTCACTCTTTGCAGCCAGCATATCTTCTGCTCTCTCCAGCACAGTCAGCAACAGTTTATTCTGTAGATTCCTTATCCTGCAGGAGCTTCAGACTGTCCCCATAAATACCTGAGTGAAGAGCTAGAATGAAAAACCTCAGGGCATATTTTGCTCCAGTCCAATCCACAAACCTCATATTCTTCTTCCTGTTCTTTTCATTTTCCCATGGTAGTTTTGCATGCTAGTTCTTCCCCTTTTTCTACTCACAAAGCAGAAAGGCATGTTGGGTTTAACAGGTTATCAAACAAATAGAACCGGGTCCCACTGGCTGCACATCTCTGCCTTGTCACTTGCTTTGTGCTGTTCACCCGCTGGCTTGTATCAAGCTGGAGGAGAGGGGATTCAATTACATCCTACAGATGTGTGATAAATTGCAGGCAGCAATAAAAAAACCTGTTCAGCAGCTCCCCAAAGGGGCTGGCCCTCTGCCAAGGCTGGGTCTATGTTTCTGACTGTCCCTGTCTGACAGTGCTTCAGTGACAACCTGGGGTGCGGGAAGAGCTTGAGTAACTGTGATGGGGGAGTTTCATGCTGCTAATGCAGCAATAGCAGTAATATTGTTCAGCAGATAACCATAGTGGAAAAAGAAAGTTAAGAAGCAATGATCGTGAAGATAGTCAGAAATACGTATGGGCAAGAAAGATAGATTTTTATAATGAAAAATCATTGTTCATATTCTATTCTGGAGTCATAATCCTCCCAACCATGTAAGATTATGTTTTGCCAGTACCTGAGTCATGGTCTTGTACACAGTAACAATCTCATTTGGGACACTTGATATTTTTGTCATTGAACCCATGGATCTTGAAGGAGAAAGGATCTCTGAGCTATCTTCCTCATCCCAAGCCAGACTGGTCTACTAAGTAGTTCAAAGACAAATAAAAGAAAAAGACAGAGACTGTGCGAAACTCTGCGTATATCTGCCCTCTGACCAGCAATTTGAACTCTGTCAAGTCACTTCCTCTCAGTGTGTTTAGTGTTCTTATCTTTAAAATGGAATTAATACCATTTGCCTTCCATAACATAGACCTTTAAGACAAAAAGCTGTAAAGAAGAACCAAGCCCTGAAGTTTTAAAGTACATTGAGGTGTACTTTGCAGTAGCAGTTTAAAGGGAAACATATAGGAGTTCTCTTTGCTAATCCAGCACAGCATTTCCTTTTAGTGACTAGGTCATTTTTTATGCATGAAATTTGTGCAGAGTTTGCAGAACTGAGTTTTTCCAAGTTGCCTGAAGTCTTTGACTAGTTTTGCTTTATCCCCTCACACAGAGACGGAGGCAAAAGAGAAGGAGACTTTGATAACTATCATGAAAACCCTGATTGATTTTGTGAAGATGATGGTTAAATATGGAACAATCACACCAGAAGAAGGAGTTTCCTATCTCGGTGAGAGTACATATTTTATGCAACAGTGTTATTTAATGCTATGTTCTTACTCTACCAACAGTGATAATTATATTGTCATCTTCCTTGCTCTTATGAGTCCTGTTTCAGACTTGTTCATTCAAAATGTTAAAGCTTTACTTCTAAATGTTTGATCATTCATATGCTTTATTATTTCCATCTAATGAAGGAAAGGTTATTTACTGGATACATATTTAGAGGATTATTCCACTTTCACACCTGTGAAACTCACTTGATTTCAGTGGCTTTATGTCAAGGGAAGATTAGCATTTTGCTCAATTATATTGAGGTGGATGGGGTACCTGCATTTTCCAAAAAGAATCTAACCCTTCAGCTCATTTAGTCTGTCATCTGTAAGGTGCTAGAGTAGACAGGACCTAATGCTATGGTCTTCTACCAAGTAAAACTCATTCCATTTATCAAAAGTGTTACATTTTGGCACAGGAGTAATTTTTGAAGTACTCTTTCCTGGACCCATTTTGGAGTCTGTAGCTAGGCAGATTTTGTAAAATTGTTATGATTTCCTGAAGGGGGATTTTGGAACATCCTGGGTTTGGGTTTTCATTTTCTTTTGTTTTCTACACACCTCTTCTGGCATTTACAAACTCTTTTATGTTAACTGTTGATAGCCTTTCTAGTTAAACAAGCAGAGCTACAGAAAAAAAGGCTCATCTGCATAAGCTTTACACAACCCTTTCATTTTTCTGAAGTATTCCTGGTCTGGGTTAGCCTGAAAAGTTTTTGTCCATCAGAGCAATTTCTCAGCTTAATGAATCAGGCTGTCACAGAGATAGGACTGACAATGATCTTTCCTGACTTCTCCTGGCTTGTTTGACATGGGCCATTGCAGATACATGATTGGTTGATGCAACGGTAACTGTACAGATTGATTATCAATTACTTGGCTACAAAAAGTCCAGTGGATCATGATTCACATTCAGTGCATGATTGCATCTCCTCTCTAAAGAATTCATTATGTCTCTGACTAAGATTATCCTTTTATTTTCTGTGAGAAGTCCTTGAATTTTGGAATATTTGGACAATTTATGCTCCAGTTCAGCTCTTTATTTCTCTGGCTGCCTGTACATTTAAAGAAAGATGCACATAAAGAAATGGTTGATTACAAGCACAGTGGTTTCAGTGTCATTCTACAAATGAAGATAATATGGCTTGAGCAGATATTGCCCTTACTGATAGTGTTGTGCCAGAACTTAATAGGCTACATTCATCCCTGACGCAAGACCACTCAGATAATGGAATTACACTAGGGATGCATTTTTCCTGCTAAAATTCAGGGCAGTTGTTCACATTGGCTTTACTTTGAGTAAATAAGTACTGTAACCCTGGAAACAAATTGCCATGATGACATAGTACAGAGGGCAGGGATTAGGTTAAGAATTTTAGAGGTCTGATTTAGTCTGGATTTAAAGTAAGACTATCAACTGATGTATCAAGACTCTGCCTTGCAAATGAGTGATTTATGCAGAGATGGATTTTGTACTCCATCAAAGCAACTTACTGTAGTGGAAAAAGCTTCCTCATAGGTCTCAAGTTGCATCTGTGGTATTCTTTTTTTAGACTTGCTGTTGAGAAATGACTTTAAAGCTGACCTTCATTTATTGAGCTAATATTCTCAAATATTCAAGAACAGCAGGCACAGGAGAATCTTAGCTTCTTGCAGTGTCCATAAGCATGGCGGCAGTTCTATTGCCACCCTTATTCAACTAAAAGTTACAAAATAACATACCCAGTAATACTTGAATAGGTACTGTGATTTTTGGTGCAGTTTGGGTTAGGGGATTGATGCCCAACTGTGTTTATTTATAGCAGGTAAAGGAATTCGTATGAATGTCTGTCAGAGAGAAGAAACAATTAAAAAAATTGGCAGCTTTTAGTTGTTCCCTCAGTCCAAACTCAGTGAGCAGATCCCATGCTAGTTGGTGGAAAATACCTACTGGGTCTGTGCAGATGGATTATATCTTTTCTCTGGTTTATTAGAGTAGGAAACTGCCTAAATTACTTTTCCCCACTCTGTGGCTGAAGCCATGCGTAAGCTATGTCCCTGAATTATACATTCAAAATAATAAATCATTTACTGAATCAAGTCACAAGCTTTTGTGCCTCTCACACAGACACAGAGATAGTGAATTTGAGTGCATATACCAGTAACAGCTGGTTTGGGATTTTGAAACCACAGCATTATGTCATCATCATTGTATCCCACTCTAGGGGAAAGTATCTTGCTGCTGCAGTGAATGATGTTATTAGGTTCAGCTTTAAGTTACAAAGGATCTAGCAGCAGTGTGGTGCAAGAAAAACACACATGCACACACATACAAATGCAAGGAAGAGGAAGTTCATGTTTTAATACACATATTCAGTATTATGTAGTACATATTTAAAAGCTTTCCATATGCTAAATGTAATCTGTAACACAGAACCCTGAAAGCCAAAGTGAATGTATTCATATATATGAAAAAGGAGAAAAAGTACTGCCTACCTTTTATGGTATGTATTCAGAAAGTATAGCTCTGGAACCATTAAAGAGGGGTTGTAACAAACTGATATAAAATGTGCGTTCAGCTGAAATGCATCATATTTGGTAATTGCCCTGCTGGTGGCAAAATGCCACTATCTCTGTCATTCTTTACTTTCTTAACTATGAATGCTGTAATTTGATGTACTGGGAGCAAATTCTTCTGTAGAGTGGAAGCCTCATGATATGTTTCTAGCCTGTTCCAAGGCTTTCAGAAATCTCTCTAGAGAGCCTGTCTGCCCTCTGAGGATTGAAAGCTGCTTTAAAATCATTTTTGCAATTAAAAGAATGGACAAACATTGTTGGTACAGAAAGCATAAGGTAATCAATCATATGACACAGGACCACAGTTACACAAGTGGTTTGTGAATTAGATTCGACTGTGGTATCAACTTATCCACCCATGGGTCGGTTGTCAGCATCCAACAAATGCTGCCCAAACAGCTGAACTCTCCTCGCTTGCCCCAATCTGCTAGGGGCACAGGCTGTTACCAGTGAACAGGCTGAGTATTGGGAGTGACTTAGGGCAGTAATTGAAACCATGATTGCTGTTAGCAAGGGTGCAGTGAGAGAGTGGAATGAAAGGGTTGGAATCCCTTCACATAATGGCCAGGGGAAAGCAGCAAAAAGCTTTCAGAGAAGTTATGACTGATTCAGCATAAAATATTTAATTATTCATAGCATTCATACCATTTCTGTTGCATAAATAGCTGATACTGAATTTTCCATGCAGAACTGAAAGGACTATATCCTTCATGGTCCTGAGTGCTTCAAGGGAAAAAGTGCTGTTCGAGCCAATATTAAAATTCACTTTGATTTCAGCAGAGCAGAATAAGGAATGCATTGCATAGATACTTGCACTGTTTGAATATTAGTTTGTGAATAATATCTCACTTTCCTTCATTTTCCTTCTGTCTGTTGAGTAGTGTCATGGTGGAGATTCACTCTGATAGCTTTTCTATCAGAGCCATCTATCACAGACCAGATAATTATTAAGGAAAAGCTTCATCTATGCCACACAAAGAGGAATTTTTTGTGTGCTGAGTGACTTTTCCCGCGTATGCCAGGCAATCTAGCTAATTTTAAAATGAAAGCATATCAGTCCACTATCATCCTGGTGAAAGCTCTACTTATAGTAATTATATAAACTATAGTTTTATAATACATTTATTTTAATAATATTGTTGTCAGCTTAGAAGCAGGAACAAATGGTTTCTGCCAGTTTGTTCAGATACATTTGTAAATCATCTCCCACTAATAAGACCAAAATAATGAGTGATTTTCAGAACCATTCTAGTAATCATTCGAAATTGGAGTGTAGTGGACCATAAGAAAAATAGAGCTTTCAGGGATGACAGACAAATTCTTAAGAGGCACCAGTGCGTATATATGAATTCTTTTTACACAGTACATGGATTATATTCTCCTGCTGTACATTGCTTACAAGAGTAGATCTTTATCCAATGTATCCGTTGCCACTCCAAGCAAATGAAAGTTGTGTTATCCAATTAGAAATGTAAATTAGTTATGTGCACATTGTATTCTTGTGTGGAGTTCTCATTTATTGACTAGCACATGTAGCACAAACTTTTGCCATCAGTACTTCTCTGTCTCACAGATACCCCGTGATACTGCATATAATCCATATTTTATCTAATCTTATGATTGAGATTGGTCATTTTGTTTTCAGTTTCTAAATCAGGGCTTCTCTATCTTCCACAACTGAGCAACGCTGAAGAAAAGAACGAGGCAAAGGAGTAGGAAGAAAATTAAGTTTAAGCACTCTGTAGCTTTGCTCTTTCCGAGGGGGGTCCCACTTTTCACCTCTTTGTAAGAGAGCATTTTGCTTACTGGAGCCACAGTGTACAACACACAGCCCACAGCAGACTGGTTGGGGAGCAAACCCCCCTTTAATTAGGAGGTAAAATAGAGAAATTGCTCCAGCTCATCAGTATGCAGTGTTTGAGTCACAGCTGCCTCCCTCCATAGACCAAACCAAAGCCACCTCTCACACCGCCTCTCTTTGGCTCTGACTCACTGTCAGAATCCACACTCTCCCCCGTGACTGAGTAGGAGATTGTGTTGGTTAGAAATGGGCATGAACAGATGTCTCTGTTTACCTCTGCTACCCCCTCATCATTTGTTCTCCATGGACAATTGGAAAGAAGACCAAACTGCGGGACATACTAGCAATAGGGAGATGGCTGGTTCATTGGTGAGATATCGCCGAGGTACACATACACTTGTTAGTTTGGTCCTTTTCTAAAGTTACTGTTGGGATATTATTTTACTGTAATACTCTCTTTTAGACAGACTGAGGCTGCATCAAAAAAAGGTCCAGGGGAAACAGAAAAGGCAGAAAGTCCCCTATGTTGATTGTTAACATGGCCCTGCCTCTCCATGCTAAGGAATATGGAATAGCTGTTCTGCCTCTCATATTCACGCTTGGTACCCTCCACAGCTCCACTTCTGATGAAGGCTCAGCTCTGCAATTTCCTCGGCACAGGCCAGTGCATAGTAGACACAATCTGGCCTTTTCTTGGCAGAGGAGGACTCGTTTGAATACTGTGACTAATCCCTGAAGTTCTCATCAGCACAGATGCTGCAGGCCAAAGGTCTGATCCTGATACTTGTTTAGTTAGGCAAGAACAGGCACAGAGCCAAAGAGTGTGAGGCAAAGAGCAGATCACAGCACAGACTGGCATCATTTTTCCCCTACTCACTGTGTCCAGAAGCAGATGCTCCCTGATGCAGACTATGTGATTTCAGAGGGGTGAGAGAAGGTGCCAGAGTGCTAAACCAGTGCCAGAGGCTGCAAGTGATATGTGGACAGTGTCATGTGGACCTTTTATTCTTTCCTTCATTTTGACCTGGGAGATGAAGGGTACTGACAGTATTTCATACAGGGAACTGTTCATGCATAATATCTTCTTTTTCTTTTTTCATGCCATTTTCTTTTTTCAAAGGGCTTTTTGTTGCTACTGTAGGTTTTCTTCATAAGCATTAAAATCTTTAATCGATTTTCCCCTATCTGAATTTCCCTTTGGTGATTTTCCTTGCCCATATTACTTTATCATATGACTGATGCATACAGCTGCCAGTGGGAGTTATTTAATTTCAGGCAGCTCTCTTTTCTCTGCTGTTTATTTTGTATCTGATGAACTAAGGTGACACAGATGCCAGTATACTGTACTGTTCTTAGAAGGGTCAAGGACTCTCACATATCTAAAAAGTAGAAATCAGGGGTGCCTGAGATGGGGGCAGTGGGCCGAATACCAAGGAGCAGCAGTGATAGTGTAAAGTATATGTGAATAGTTAAACCCAAGATGAATTTGCATGGAGGTAAGATAAAAGGATGTGGGGACAGAGAGCGTGCAAACGTCCCAGATAAGACTGGAATCTGGGAAATATGTCAATCACAAATCCCACTGCAACTTTATAGCTTTTCTTTCTGTAGCCTCATCCCATGCCTCATCCATGTCTGTCCCATGCTACTTCTGCATTTGCACGAACACGTGAATGTTCTTTTGCCTCCGCTGCTTAGATCTTATCTCCTATTTTCCTCCATTAAGACTCTCACTGCATAGAAAAAAACCAGGTAGCTATGGTGTGAAAAGTCTGTGGCAGCTAACCTCACAGAGCATTTCCAGTATCCATAGGATCTAAATTCTCTCGGATAGCTTTTTGGGAGAGATCCAGTAGTTTTAGTATTACTAATTCTTTTTCCCACCACATTACATGACTGTCAAATCATGTGTACAAGAACCATAACGAATATATTACAGTTCGTTCTTTGCTTATCACTATCTAGCCTTTAAATTTGCAGCTATTTCTTGCAAATATATTGCCTCTTCTTCCGTTTCCCTTCACTGCCTCCTGTATGCTTTCCCAACTGGATACTTTGTAAGAAAACTCCATCTCCTTGTAGTGTCTCTTTTGACAAGTATATTGCTTAGTTCCTGAAAATCTAGGTTTTGCATCCTACCAAGTGATTTGTGTTTCTAAAGAAAGGAGGGCAACACTTTTATTTTTTCTCACTGTGTTTAATAGCTGCATAAAAACCCCTTACTTTCTGAATTCAGTGTCTCTGTTGACAGCTGAGTGCTGAGACCATCAGTTATGATTTGAGATGATGATGTGGGTGCGGGATATAGAGGGTGTCACTGAACTTTCAAAACTAAGCTCCATCCCACTCCTGCAGTAGAGGCGGCTGTGTGCTGCTTCAGTCCCAATCCGTTGTGCTTATAAAGTGCATGCTATCAAAATACTTAAAATGTGTGCATGGGCTATGTTGCAGCCTCAGGGTGGGAAAGAATTAGGAAAAGACTGCACCACACAGCTCTAGGAGACCTGGAGTAATGCAAAGGAAATGTCTGTAGAATATTGAAAGGATATAGTCCGTGAGGTAGGGAATTTAATAAGGACAATAAAGGAGACTTGGTCAGAGCTTTGTTCACCTCAAAACACATCTATTTAATTGTGGTTTACTTTTTGAGTTGCTTTTAATCTGATTGCCAAGCGATACTGCTGCTGTTTTATTTCAAATCACTCTGACCATATCGCCTGTAATCCCTTTACAAGTGATGCCACTACCTGACAGGTTTGTCACCTGATGTGTCATTCCTCATGGCAGTATTAGGCTTCAGACACACCATCATGACAAATCAGTCAAACAGGAAGATTCAAAAAGAAAATGCCATATCTTGACATGTAAGGCAGGGAGTTGGAAAGGAACAGGACATTTGCAAGGCTGAGCCCCATCTGTAATTCCACAATGGAGAGATTTCTCTTGTTCATCACAGTTTAAGCAGTTTATGAGACATATGCATGATACCTATACGAGCTGACTAAAGGTCAAACTCTGCTTTTGGCTATGTTGGTGAAAATTCAGTGGATATTGACAGTTCTTGGACCTGCACTAATGTAAGCTAAAAGGAGGATTTGGCCAAAGAATTAATCAGGTATGCTATTCCCCACAGAATAGTCATTAGCAAATGCTGAGATGTCCCAAGTTTTGTCACAGATGGAAAAAGGCCTTACAAACTGGTAAGGATCGTCTGCTGCAGGAGATAGAAGAGCCCTGGGAGAAATGTGGATTTTTAATGCCTGAAATATGTGCATCTCATATGAGCAGTCATCAGCACAAAGCTTTCCAGCTGAAGCTGCTGTAGCGTATGGACTCATTAAGTAAACTCATTTTTTAGCTATCGTTAAGGTTGATTTCAGGTACCATGATCATCCCTTTTTCTCCTTTAATAAACACTACCTTTCTATGCTGTATGAAAATAGAACAGCAAAGCAGGTCTTTCTGCAGAAGTTTAATGACATGAAATCTCAACTTCAGTCAATTTGATGAGGATAGAATGTGAAACTGCCTCCCAGGTGCAAGACAATTATGCAGATGAAAAAACCCTTTACAGCAAAATTTGCAAGAGTCTGGAAAACATCGTGAATCTGTCTGTCTATAGAGAAGGGTCTATTTCAGGCTTCCATTACCGATTCTGTTAAATACTTGGATGGGTATGTTAGTTTCTGCCTCTCTAATACGATCAAAGTAATTTAATTTGTAATATTTTTTCATGTAATATCTTTTTCCATGGATTTAAAGGGCGTTACTGCAGTGCGTTCTCCCAGAGTAAAGATAAGCATTCTGCTTTTACGCAATTCAGATTTTTGGATGCCCAACTCAAAGGACTTCAGAATTCAGAAGTACTGGGAATTTGCATTTTCAGGTGCAGTTAATAGGATCTATCGGCGTGTAGCACCTGTAGAAACTGGGCCTAGGAGGTCTTAGAATGCCTACTCAAAATAGGAGCCCTCCTGCAGCATGCGTGCTTCAGTGAGTCATCCCAGATGAAAGAGCAAGTTTGAAAGTGCGGCAAGGCAGAAACCAGATCTCCTGACTCCTGGTGTCTGGTTCGAGTGATGAGATTATACTGCTCCGCGGAAAGCCGGCCGCCAGAGGAGTGACCTATTTTACCAACGTAGGTCACTTCCATTAGCTCAGTAGTTATTGTTCTGTTGTTTTAATTAGTGCCATTTCAAATAAATGGCCAGCTCTGTGGAAAGGTCAGTACCTTTCTGAACTCTTCCTCTGTAAAAATTACGTTGCTAGGGAAACGATACCGGAAAAGTAATCAATTCTTGTTAGACCTCCAGATACGACATGCAGTTGCTTAGCTGCTGGCCAGGCACATCTCGCTTGAGAAGATGACTCACTCCATCAGTGTAACTCAGAGCAAACATTGTTCAGCCCTGGCCTAGCCACATATGACAAGTACAAACATGTTTTGAAACAATACCAGCTGTTAAAGACATTAATTCTGAAGGGGGGGGAAAGAGCAATAAATCCTGTTGAAGAACTGGGATTCTCTGGTAATATTCTCTCTATGATATATATATAGGTGCACCAGATGATGGCCATAAACATGAACAGGCTTACATAGTTAGCTGTTCTCTGTCACACAAAAAATATGGCTGCTTATGAAATCTTGAAACCTTATTACCATGTTACTGTACTTGACAAAGTAGTAATAGATAGTGTTTATTACTCTTATGTTGAACTCAAATGAAATTGTTAGCCAAATCAAAGACTCAGAGAAACTGTAGAATTCCTGATGGGATTCATAGACTAACTGAATAATGGAGGATTATAAATCCTATTGCCTTCAGTGGCACATGCTATATGTGGATATGTGTACGACTTTTAAACACTACAGCCTATCAGCATAATGAAAACATTTGGAAATACTATCAGTATGCAGACATTTAAAACTAAAGATGTCCAAGCAGGTTATAAATCTGTCTTGTGGTGGAATCTTTTTTGTCTGCTAATACAAGCTTACTGCCACAGTGTCTAAACACAGACACTTTTAAGGCAGAATATGAAAGGCACTTACGAATCAATGCACTTACGTACGTGTGGCATTTTAAACATTTAAATACTCCTATTTGGTTTAAAATACTATGTTCACACTTAAAATTAAGGCTAATTTAATAGATTTTGCTGGATTAAGGTCTAAAATCAGTGACATTTTTGCATTTGCATGAATTAATGAAGGAGAATAATCTATTCACCTGAGTTTACAAACAGTTTTTAAGTTCTTAGCTGCATAATATTGTCCCCAAAACTGTGCTTCTTGCAACAGAGAAATCCTTATATTCCCACTGGAATACTAGTATGGTACTGATTCAGGATAAAAAATAGTATCTTAAGCTCAGCTGAAAGGAATTTTTATGGTCCTTTCAATAAGCTTTGGATCAAGTGATTAGTGAGGCATCAATACCACCCCTATAATTCTAGCTTGTTTTTTCTTCACCAGTATGTCTGATACAGCTTGTAACCCAGCCCAGACCTGTTTAGTTTAGGGCATATGGCAAGGTCAGAAATCACTTTAAAAGGATATGTACAAAATAAAAACAGTTTTCATAATAAAACCCGTAATGTAATGTAGAATTGACAGGGTGCAATCAGGCAGAGTGCCAACAAAAACTGCTTGCATTTTAATTTTATGTAAATCACAAAATACAGAGGACTCAGGCAGACAGGATTATGTGATTTCTCATCAGATGGCAGGCAGAATTGCTTATGGTGATCTGCCATGAAGAGAAATGTGCTTGCTAAAAAACTAATCTTTAGATTTCAGTGCTGAGTATCTTTCCAATGGAAAAAGATGCTCCCGTCTGATGTGGGTCTTACACAGGAGATATGATCTAAAATATTTACTAGCCCTATAATATCTATTCTGCCACAGTTACCACATCTCATACTGAATATTCTAGCTGTTTATATAAAGGCAATATTGACAATTAAAAATAAATTTTCTCAAAAATACCCCACCAACTAGCTGACATCTATCAAATTTTGGATCCATGTTTAATTGAACCTTTAAAGAAGCGGATAAAGGGGAATAAAATTCTATACCATGTCCATAATATGACTGAAGCAAAATGGCAGATTGGATGATGATCTGTATTTGTGAATATCTATTAAGTGTTGTATCAAAAGGACATTTTTATCCCATGTAAGCATACAATGTTTATATCTGAAATGTCCATCTTGATGAAAAGGTGCTTTTACTTTCAAATTAGATTAATTCAGCTCTGAAATTTGCATAGAAAAACATTTTCTAGACTTTTAGAGCTGTATACATGGCCATGGCTGCCTACTGGGTTTTCAGGTAAATGCTTGACTTCAGCAACTTTAAAAAATATTTGTTTCAATCAGTTCAATTTACATATTTATTCCATCTAAATATAATTTAAAACCTTTTATTTAGACTTCTTTTCCAATGAAACCATATAAAATCCAGACAGATAAGCAGTTTGGGATAATATTTTCCCACCAGGATTAAGCACATATTTCATAGTCTTGTATACTTTGTGAAGTTAATTAAACCCTTTCACTGCTTTCATCAGAATAAATTGCTACAGATACTGTTATCTATATTTTGTGACTTACATGACTTAAATAATTAGAATATATATGCACACATTTACTGTCTTTATGAATATTGGCTCAATTTGGTACACCTATTGTCATGATTTAGTTGTTAATTTAAGTTTTTAATAAGATGGACCAAAGTTCCATATAACTATTTGTTTGTTCTTTTAGTGTTGGCTCTGCATTAATTCTGCAGAGGCGAGGATGAAGATTGTTCTTTTAGATTTCTACTTACTATTCAAACTGGTGTTGCGGAGAACACAGTATAGATTCTGTGTCATATCTGTTGAAGAATAACTGGGGTTTGGTTTTATTTTGCTTTGATTTCTAGAAAACTTAGATACAATGATAGCTGAGCAGACAAAGAAGAAGCTTGAGAACCCTTCCACTAAAACCAGAACAAAGCTACCAGCAGGTACTTATTCTACAATTTTCTCTCCTGGAATACCTCATTTTGTTAAGCTATTCAGTTAAAAGCATGCTAATTGCTTTAGAAGTCAGACTGCTAGTTAAAGATGCAGTCCCTCAAGGACCTGTACCCACAGCTTGGATGTCTAAACACACAACAAGAGAGGAATTTTAACTTAGTTGTCTAATCTTTGGGAAGTATATTCACTGTCCTTTTCTTCAGTGGAGTCCAAGCATTACATATATACAAAAGCAAGCTGTGTCAATGCTTCTTAAGACTTAAATAATTAAAAAAAAATCATTCTTTGTCAACTTTGTAATTAGTGAATGCAAATTTGCTACAATTTTTCTCTGCACAAAGGAATATGCCTTTATGAACTACATGTTAATGCATTGTATGTACTGCATGTCACCTGTATTCAGCTACTGTTTGTAAGAGCAGAAACAGGCATATTTCCAGTTTGCAGAGGTCTGGGATAGAGATGACCTTTAGAAACCCCTTTGAGCCATATTCCAATGAGGTTCTTTCTCAATCATCAGTCAAAATGTTTTACTTCCTAAAGATTGTATTGATGTGATTTAGAAGTGCTTTTGGTACATTCGATATAAAATTGCTTTTATTGTTATTTCTTTAGACAAGAGCAGTGAAGAAGCAGACAGTACAAAGGAAGAAGCAGCTAAAATGGAAAAGGAATATGAAATCTCAAAGGATTCTACAAAAAATGAAGAACAAAATGCAGCAGGGAACAGTGAGGAGCCCAGAGGTACAAAATAGCTGTTGCTTTTGCTACATATGTACGCTCCAAGTGATTGGAATCTTTTCCTATGTTTGGTATTGTTTTTCTGTTGTGTTAGTGTAAATATCTTCAGTTTATAGTTACTGGGAGTCAGCACACAACAGCTTGATTCAGAAGCATACTTATTTGCCTACTTCTAAATATACGAAACTATATCCCTTGCTCACTAAGGCCATAATCTTTCACAGCATTCATAGCCCCTTTTGAGAGTAACATGAAATGATTTTTGACACAGTAGTGCAGAGAGATTTTGCTTCTTTGTATCTGTGGCTTTTCAATGAAATCAGATCATCAGGATATTCAATATTCTGAGTGAGCCCATTGATTTCTCTGGTTTGTGTTAGAACAAGCTGGTACTGAAAGGTACTGAAGAGTTCTGCAAAGTGAAACAATTTGCATTACGCGCTGCCAGAGGTTAAGGGTCATCATCATCAATTAACCTGTTTTCTGTAAGTTTGAAAACCCTTTACAGTGAGTTAGTGTCTCAATAAGCAAACTTAGCACAGTAGTACTTTTATTATCCTAGGTACCTCAGCATGACACATAATGCCACGCGCCATGCTACATTAGACCGTGCTAGCTGAAGATGCTCTGTCCATGGGGTGCAAATCAGCTGCTATATCTCAAACCAAATCTGCAGACTTACACTATACTTCAGAGCCTGTATCCCAAAGACCAAAGACAAGCACTGCTATACTTTTAGCTAATCTTGTATAACCAAGCATTTCTGTGGTGTCCAGCACAGCTCTCAAATATTTAAATACAACTTTTTGTCTCTCTCAGCTTGTACTAGGAGTAAATCTTAGAAGTAGAAGTGGTTGGTGAATAAACTTATAAGATAAGAGTGCGTTCATTCTAGGTCTGCTTGCGGATGAAGAACTTCCTGAGGGGAAGGAAATTAAGAGGAGAAATTAGTTTGGCAAGTGATGGTTACAGTATAGTACTTCAGGCTCAGCCGTGTCCTTTTGACAGAGTGAGTTACATAGTCTAGCTGCATCTCCAGAGTAAGTTCTCCCTCCTGCACCCAAACAACTCCTCCTTCATCCACAATTTATTGACTAGGCTTGATGGGCTTTCTTAGGAAGTGATGTATAGAGAGATTTGTCAGGTAATGAATGCTGAACTTTTGAAGGGGGATGTTTGTTGGGGCAGAAACCTTTCAGTGGGTTCTTATTGCTAAGGATCCAGCATAAGCATCTATGTTTTGTAGTCAGTTGGTTTAAAAAAAGTTGCTTATAATCTATTTTGCACTGATGCTGTTTTATGCTCGTACTTTTTTGGATGCATGTGTTTTCACTACAAAATGCTCGGTAATGAATTGCAGTAATGAAGACTCCAGTAGCTTGTAGTTCATTGGTCACCTGGTGCAGTCCTGTGGGCAGTGCAGACATATAAACTGTTAGCCACTCACAGGTGGAAGGTGGCATTTTTTTCCAGCAGTGGTTATTTGAGCATAGAAGAGGAAAATAGCTCAAGATGGCTGTCTGACTTCACAGTAAAGAAAAATTGTCTCAATACCCATGGGAAGTGATAAATAACATATTTCGCCTCTCTATTGAAGATTTGTCTGTTCAGTTTGGTTCAGGTTATTTTCCTTTACCTTCAGAAAAATGTTCAGCCCAATAGCTTTTTAGAAATTTAAATTGGATCAGTATTTAGTTCTTTGTCTCATCATGCAATGCCCTTTGCTCTTTCACAGAGTATCTTACTATGAAGCTAACTCTGCACTCCCGGCTCAAAAATTACAGTATATCTAATACTGTATCCACTTACTAATGGGACCAGACATGCATAGTTGGCAGTAGTAGCCTTCTACATGCTAATCACACTAGGGTTTTTTTTTCCTGACAAATGTAAGAACATTACATCAATAAAGCTCCAGCAAGTTAAGAATTCAAAATCCATTAGCTGGAATATTTCCTTAGGGGTCTTATTAGGTAATCCTTGAACTAATTCTGTCCTGTGTGCTTTCTGGTCCAAAAATAGCCATCATTTCAAAATTTCAGCTATAACAAGGAGTTATCATGGTAATTTTAATACATCCTTTTTCTCATTAAATGTAACTAGCTGTATTTCATCTTGTCTTTCCAAAATACCGCAATCTTAGATTTGCTGTATGCTGTTAGTACTACTGAGTGGAGGAGTTTTCTGACACTCTGTACATGAGACACTCAAAGCTCTCAGTCTTATTTAAGTCATTCCTTGCTGTCTTAACAGTTTCGTCTTTGCTGAACAATTATTATGACCAGAAAGCTACAGGTCGCCTTTAATCCACATATGCAGTATCTGCAGATACCACCAAAAGTTATGTATAGAGATCAAAAAAGCCATGATCCTAAGTTTGTGGATGACTAATCTTCCACAGACAAAACCTGCTAGCCATCTGTGGGAATTCTGCCTGACTAAGGTTGACAGGACTCAGCTTTTAAACAGAAACTAAGAATAGTTTTAATCTGCCTTCGCTGTGACCAACTTCACACAGTTAAGCAAGCTGCATCAATCATTGATGTATGTGCCTGATTTCTCTCTCATCCTTTCCTCTAGGGAAAGCTGAGGCGTATTTGGAAGCAATCAGGAAAAACATAGAATGGCTAAAAAAACACAACAAACAAGGTAACAAAGAAGGTATGAAATAAAAAGCCTTGACATTGGGGTGGGCACCATATACATTACAAAGCATGTAATTTAAATTGTGTTGTGTAACATAGCATTGTGTTATAAGTTAAATAATAGTTATGTGAAACTGTGCTTGTCTAGATTATAGTGATAATGAGTAATGTTAAATAACACAGGTCATGTAAAGTTAAATCAATTAATGAAAATAGTAAACTAAGGGAAATTCATGTAAACTGGCTCAAACAGCTGTTGACCACAAAACACAGTGACTAACCAGCTAGAAGTTAGTCATGTGCTGTCCGGATAGTCACGATGCTCTGCCTGTCACCAGGTAGCAGTACACCAGTTTTGTCTAGTGCTTCATTTCTTGTTCAACGTATCTTTTAATTATGATTTTATACATGAGGTAAATGTATTTTAAATGTCTGGATGTGTCTAGAAAAGCTCAGTGCATCAGGCTACCACCGTGCATGCCATCACAAATAGCAATGAGTTTTGTTTCATAACCATAAATAAAGATACAAATTTATGTCACTAGCAGTGTAATACACTGGATTACAGCCCAAATCAACTCTAATGACTTGTAGCTCTCACACACAAAGCTGTGTAGAAGGGAAGCAGTGACTGAAGCAGCTGCAGAGGGTGTGCTCACCAGCTGCCCTGCCGTTTGACTCTTCCTCGGAGGCAGGGCTGTATGAGAGCTGGAGGGAGGCAGCTAACAGCAGCAGGATTTCTAGGTTATTTTTCACAGATCTTTATCTATCCATATCATGTTTGCCCTCAAGATCTTACATCAAAACAGCCTCCTATCCCTTCTCTCTGCCATTGCTGGGTCTTCTGCCATCACCCGCTCTGTAAGTGAAGGCTCCTAGCCAAGGGATCCATCCCTGGGGCATGACTGGCGCCTGGCGAGAAGGATCCTTCTTGCGCCAGCCAAGCAGAAGGGGATCCGAGATGAGATTAGCCCAGGGTAATCTAGCCACCCTCTCTGTGAGCTGAAGTGTATATGAATTACATTTCAGAGATGAGTGCATGCCTACAGCCCAACACATTCATTTTCCTATATAGAAACTCTGTAATAGGAAGGATTTTTTTTTTAATTTTTTCCTTCTTAAAATCATTTCCACAAAATGGCAGCGATGGCAATTAGCAACAGACATATATATTTGCTCAAGAGTTTTCCTGCCAATTCTAATAAATGTTTCTGTTTATCACTGTACTCATTATAGTAATTAGATCTCAGTCATGTGTGGTTATTTCTCTTTATCACACACACTGACTGGGCAGCCCCTCGCTGCTCTTCATAGTAACCTTTCCTCTGCACTGCTGCAGTCTGCAAACGGCTGTGACTGCAGATCAATAGCATTTTATCTGCTTGTGAATGCATTAAGATGTGTGCTTTCTGCGTAGATGGATTTTCATTTGCACTAAAATGGCTTTATTGTCCTCTGGCAATGGAAATGGGCCCTAAAGTGAGTGTAAGTTACGACAAAATTAGAATAGTGTTCTTACTCTTCTGATACATTATCTTTATTGTGCCTTTCCATACTTTTTATTTTTGTAAAATGCTAATTCAGTTCTCCTGGGATGATGTTAAGGAAGTGCAGTCAGGGTAAGCTTATCTAACCGTGAATGCATTGCGCTGTTTCTTCGGTACAAGATTAGGTGGTATTGATGTGCTCATCAATCATTTCTCCACCTCCACCTGGGAGCTAGCGGAAAAGTGATTCACAAAGTAATTTGTGTATTAAAATGGCCAGTCTTTTCCACCCCTGTTCATGGATTGTCTTACTCACTGAATATACTTGAAGAGGTTTAGGTTTTCTTCAGGCATATGTTTGTAAATCCTTAACTTTGTATGAATTTCAATAGAAATTATTATTCATTCAATGACTAATGACTCTGGAAATGTTAATTTGCATTTTCCCAGTTTAAAAATATCAATTGCTTATTAAGGAGGCAAGTAAACTTGAGTGGTCTGGATGATTTAAAGAGAAACATGTCAAAAGCCTGGATTTTGGCCTGATTGGCTTTTGTGTCCAAAGTTTGGTTTGCATATATACAATCTATGGGCTCTCTGGGCCTGTCCTTAGTATCTCCCAGACCTGGCTTGATCGTTGCAACCAATGCTCATTAAGACCAGCTCCTCTCCTGTGTAAATTAACATCACTCCCACCAGTAGACGTCGGCTGCTGGGGATTCTATCGCGGTTAGTCTCCAAAGAACGTAATGGTGAGTCATTTAACTAATACGTGCAAATAGCACGTTCAGATTTTTCACAAGATACTTAGGTAGTTTATAGTTTCATAATGCTAACAGTAGCAGTTTAGGAATGAAAGTAAATTCTATAATTAATTGCAATGGCTTGATTTGAATATGCAAATAAGACCTCACTTCATTTACTGTAGCGGTTGCAAAGCTCAATGTAATGCTGCAGCTGTTGTAGTGAATATAAACCAAAGCTGATTTTTCTAATTACTTGTCCAAATTAACAGGTTGTAAATAAGTATTAGAAATTAACATTTATCAATGTCTAGGAAAAAAAAATCAAATTAAATTGCCATGAGATGTACAAATTAGCCAGAACTGGATACTATTTTAATGGTTGTAATCCCACACAGAATGTTTAGTAATTAAACCTTCAAACCTCCACATAATGATCTTAGAGTTGTAAATACCATTCTAGAAGAAAAATAAGCTTTTAAAAAATGTTAAGAATTTAATAATAATAAGCTTTTTGATTTTTTAAAAAAATTTGAATGTGAATAATGTGGATATATTAATTTAGTATTTGTTCTTCCATTCATTTCCATTCCATGGTATCTTTCACTAGAGACTCTCATTCTATCAACATGAATGAAAACTCACAATCTTATAATTAAATTGCTCGGTACTATTTGTGCCTATTACTCAGACAGGATGGAGAGACAAACAGTTACATTCTCTTAAGTAATGCTGGTAACAGATCAGACGTGAAATCCTGGCCTCAGTACAGCAAATAGAAAAATTCCTGCTAACTCAGATATGGAGAGGACACCTCTGCAGGAGTGGGGAGTTTTGAATATCAATTTTCTGTATTACTCACTTGAAATTGCCTTATACTGTTATAAAAATGATCGCAAGCATTGATTTGCTTCTTAATGTCTTTCTATTTCTATCCAATTTTGGTCACTCAAACATAAAAAGATAGAAAGTCATTATTGGCTGGTTTGTTAAGAATGCGCAGTTTGAAAGAAGGTCCTTCCACTTATTGCTGTATGGTGATAATCAGTGAAGTATGTTACAAAATCAGTATTAATATATTCTGAAGGTTCTGTCTGTGGAGTAATTTATACAGAAAAATTCAGGATGTATCTGTTTTTGTGAAAGATATTTATTCATTTAACTTAATATGAACCCTCAAGACATTAATGTTTTCTAGATTACTAACTTGTGATTCTAACAAATTAAGCTTTACATTTTATGCCATAAATTATGTAACTGAAACTTGTATTGTGTTTATGTGTGAATATACTGGATCTGTTGCCAGAGTTACAACTAGACAATAGATTACCTTTTTATGTTGTTTGAAAGTAGAATTCTTTTCATGGAAAATAGTGATGTTTTCAGCATAGGAAAAGTCTATTGAATGCATACGATGTGAATCATGCGGCATAGATGCAACCGTCTATCAGAAAGGGTCTTTCAGCACTGTATTGCAGATTGACACACACAGATTGTCAAAGTCTACTTTGACACCAGCACTGTCATAAAGACTACTCACTGCAGTATTTTTCATGTCAGGATATTATGTTCTGTATCGAGGTATTATTTTGATTCATTTTCAGGAAGTTGCTTTCTTGAATTTTCACTACAGGTGTTTGTAATGAGTGGGAATTTTACTGGGATTTCAATAGGAAACAGTCAATTTAATACTTTCTTTTGAATCCATGACAACTGTGAAAATAATAGGGGTTTAACAACAGCTTTTGCCGTGCAGACTAGAACATCAAATCTCTGGACCAGAAAATATTCTTACTTTAGCATTTGCCAGCAATCAATCAAGAGCAAGAGATGATTATTCCTCTTGACTACTAAATGCACTGTGATGTGCAAAAAGATGTGCAGGTGTTTTGGTTTTTTAAATTGTTTTCACAAGTTGCACTTGTGGTGAATTCTCTTTGTGTTGGATAAAGTGCATTTGTTGGATAAACTTTACAATGACATTGTTTCTTAGGTGAAGCAGTATAATGGCAATGACTTATTGTGCAAATGAATTCTTATTTTTCAGACTATGATCTTTCAAAGCTGAGAGATTTCATTGATCAGCAAGCTGATGCTTATGTGGACAAGGGCATCCTGGACAAGGAAGAGGCTGATGTAATTAAACGCATATATGGCAGCCTGTAAAAAGCTCGTGGCTGCCAAACATGTAGAAAACTAGTATAGCTTCCCCTCCCCTCCCGGCTCAATGACTTATGATCTGTTAATTTGAGGATGTCATTAGAAATGCTCTGTTTACATTGTACTGACAACTTTCTAGACAGAAATGAAGAGCTGTAGTGCTCTGTACACTGACTGCATACTGTACTTTCCTACACTTACAAATCAACACTAAACGCCAAATTCTGACACCGAATTTATATTTGATAGGGTAAATATTTATGTAATGTACTCTTTCATTTATTATTTGTGTTGGGTTTAATTTTTTAGATAAACCAACCATTTCTGATGGAAAGTTCTTTTAATGCTACATCTTTTTGCTGTCACTCCACTAGCTTTCTATAGATGCAACTATGTAAAGGGCATTATTAGAAAATAGTTCATAGTTCTCTGAATAAAATATTTGAAAATAATTTACCTATTAAAGTATTCATTAACCTTAATATGATTTTATATCCAGAAATCTTGTTTTTAAATCCTAATATCTTTTCTTTTCTTGACCCTTTTTATTTCTTTATGTAATATTCTATAACTTGGACTATTGTGTCCTTAGCTAACTGATACATCTTTGACACTACAACTGCCTTTCACATTACAGAGCGATATTCTCCCCATTTTTGCTTCATTCAGCATGTATAAACATTCTCTTTGGTGCACCATTTGATGATTGTGCATGCATAATTAGTTGAATTCCTAATGTGAGTAGCCCGATAACGAGTGTAAATAGTCATTATTTTCTTTAAAGAAGAAAAAAAAAAGGAAAGCAATTCAAGTCATTTTGCATGGGAAGGGGAGTTCGCAAGTAGAGATGTTTTTAGGAACATGGGCCCTGCTTTTCAGAAAGGCTTAACTTAAAGAACTTACCATGTCTCAGCATCTCTGAATATGAAGGCTGTGGTGCATTTACTGACTTCTGATCTGTGTTGAGCAGTATCAATCTGTAAAACTATTTTTTTGGGCATATACATGCTATCATTAGCCAAAAATTTGGTACCTTCTAAAGAATGAAAAAGGAAAACAAAAATGTCACCCTCATTCTTTTTCCTCAACTTACAGAGTTTTTGAAGAATGGTTTATGAGATCTTTTATATTTAAGTGAATGGAAAATTTTATGTATGAAGAACTCAATGAAGCAAGATCAAAGGTAAAGAAGTTTTTAGAAGAATAAATTTTAAACGGAGTTCCAGAAGAAATAAATCTGAGACTTATGCCCTGCAGCAGTAATTTGTCTAAATGGACCCCAGGAAAGCCCTGTTCTCTTTAGTTACAGGTTCTGCATTAATAATTGAAGTTACCCCTGCTCTGATTTTTTAAAAAAACTCATGGTAACTTCTGAGATTGATACAGTCAAAAAATGTTGGCTGATGCAGAGGTCGGTATCTGCCTGCCAGTGAAGGGAGATGCTGACTTACAGCACTGCCTGCACAGCACAGAGTTCTGTAAATGTCAAATGGGCAGATCGTTTCCATCCTCATTTTCTCAACACAGCTGGAGATTAAGGAGGAGAAGATGTGAGCAATGGTTCTTATCCAACTGAAGTAAACTTTGGAATGCCTGCAAAACAAATTATCAACTGAACATTATCAACAGAACATTATTGGTAACAAATATTAAATGAATGTGATAGCAATGAGGTGTGACAGCATATCTATTTGAAAACTGATGATACATAAGCCCATGAATGGTTTCTAGCATACAAAAAGTACGTCACTGCCTGCTCATACACGTCCTGTCAGGATATGGATCATTGAGTTGCAGGATCAGTCGCTAACGGTGGTGTTTATTTTAAGACAAAAACTGTATCCAGAAATGTAGTCAATGTAACCTTCCTGTTTGAAAAATAGTCCAGCGAAAAGAATACCTGTTATTTTGAATCAGCATATTTGTTCTCATCTAAACCCTCTCATCTTTTATATTATTATTATTATTTGCTAATGTTCCCAAAGAACAGAATTTCTTCTTGTCCCTATAGATCCCAGTTTTTTTCTGCAACAGCTTGCAACTGAGTTTCTTACGTGACTATGACACTGGAAAAGTGGACTTTTGGGTGAAAGAAATCAGGAGAAAGATAACTAACCGTAGACCTGTACAGCTGGGGAAGTGGTAGTGATCCAAGATCTGCACTTCAAAACCAAAAAGGACAAACATTCCTTCCCCAATGGCTACTTTAAAAAAACAGCAAACTTTCTTCTCCTGTTGATATAATGAGTAATATAATAATATTTTTTCATTTTCATTGGATGTTAGGTTCTTACTTTGGCCTCTCAGGAGTCTATGCAGGAGTCCTATGGAAAGATGTCATCAACTAGTGACCAGTGATTATGAACAGTCTGTGTCCACAAAAGGCTAGTACAATACTTTTAAACCTCTCTGTTTTGCAAATTTATTAAATTCAACAAAGCATAGATGACATAATTGNGGGGAGAGAAAGTCCAAACAATGGGTATGACCTGATTCTAGTTCAGAATGTGCATGTTCTCAGACCTGTTTGGTGCTTGCCCTGCTGCTGTGCATCACTTGGGGTGCATACGTAGACCTGTTGGACCAACCTGATGACTAGCTGAGAACAGAGCAAGCCCTCAGACAGATAGATGAGCAATCTCAGCTACGTTCTTCAAACTAGATTCACTTCCTGTCCTGCCCAAGCCCATGAAACTTGTTATTTGAATGCTTTAAATACTGATTTCGTTGCTGGGACATCAAATGAACATCTCTCGGTAAATCACACCTTTCAGAACTAGACAGTAAAAACACAGCCAGCCTGATGAATCACCCTGCATTTCTAAAACGCTACGACTTACACTAAATAAAATCAAACCGAGTGACTCAAGTTTCAACCTGCACCACAGATTGGTCCTTTTGAGGGGAACACTTAGAGCACGTGAGCACTGGACATCTGTTGCTTGTGTGTTTAGTACATAATTAGTAAATCATACTCTGCCAGTGCTTTCCTTTTTCCTGGTGAGAAAGGTATTTTCAACACCTGCACATCTCTGGTTCTAAATTGACACAAGTCAGTTTCTATGTTGTTTGTATCTCTGCTGGATCCTCCAGAAATCCTTCACTCCCTAAATTATCACTGAAAATGTAACAACATATATGGTATTCACCTTTTGAGCTTTTCTATTAGACTATTGTTTCTGATACTGTACTTTATTAAACACTTTACTACAAGCTACACTACTACAAGGCTGCTTTTGTGTGTTAAAGAGAATGCATCTTTTCTCTCCACTGCCCAGCGTTTTGAGGCCATCCTGCAGCACGGAGCAATAGGAGCTCATCGCGATGCTTGTAGGAAGGGGGATTCCCCTCTCCGAGAATGTTTGATGCAACGACAGCACCCAATGGCTGAGCTAGAGGGACGTAGAGGAGTTAAGTAGCCTCCAGACACATTGCAAATGAATCCCCAGTGAGAACTTCTTATCAGCTATGTCCCACATTTTATTTTAAAAGATCCTAGTCCAAGCCTGCCCAGGTTTTGACTTTTCAAGCTTTGACTGAAGAAATATATAAAAAACAAAACTACAAATGTGCAGGTTTCCCCACCCCCAGAATAGGTGCAAAACATGGAATTTTACCTGCGCTGTGTGCTTCACTTCTGTCTGAAATTGCCCCATTCCAACCCTAGACCACACCTTGTAGGACTTGTAGAAATATATAAACAAAGAAAGAAGTTACAAGTGTAGGAAGAATAAAAGGCAGAGTGAGAAGCAAAATATACAGGATAATGTATAAACAATATATAAAATGTACAGGAAAAACTGTCATTTTATTGAGTAATAATATGACAATATGGATTAACATATTAAAACATCAGTTATTTCAGTCTTAAGAACCCCTTTTTTACAGAGTAGGAAAACTCCATTTCTAATTACTCTGACTATATTACAGATAGATAGACTATTTCCAGGCACCATTTTCTCTCATCGGCTCTCTTTTCCTCGGAGCTGAGCAGACGCGGGGTCCACTGGGCACTGGCTGGGAGGTGTGTGTGTGCACAGGGCTGCAGCCTGGCCGCACAGCAGTGGCGCGGGGTCACAGGACCTCACGCCTATGAAGGGGTGTGAGAAAATTGCAGAGGCACAATAAAGCAATTTCTAAATATGTTGTACATATACAGCCCACCGGGAGGCCCTGCGACCATAAAGGGGGAGAGTGGCTGCTGCAGGTCTTAGTAAATAGGACTGGAAGTGCCAAGGACAGTGGAGTGGAAGCAAAAGCAAGGTCCCCTCTGGCTTGGTGTCAAGCAGTGTGCCTTTGGGGCACTGTGAAGCCTGTCTATGTAGCAGGCGAGGAGCAGAGCCCTGCTCTGGGGCCATGGTGGCGAGGCCGGGCCTCTTGCAGGCAGCCTTTGTTGCGGTCAATGGTGGCATCAAAATCCTCCCTGCTTGTGCGGAACAAATGGGTTAGGTGTCCCTGCTGGGTTATGCTGATGGTTTTGCAATGGATGCCATGCTGAGCGCTGGTGGGTCCGTCGGGGTGCTGCTGGGCTGAAATCTGCCTGCGTCTGAGGGGAAGGGTACGCGGCAGTGGTTCTCTGCCCAACCATGTCTCCAGGCTGGCACAGCTGCTTCTTCCCTTGCGCTTCTGTTTGACTTTCTCGGTCAGGAAAAGCAGATGTAAAGGGTGTCACTGATCTCCTGTTGCTTGTCCTGAAGGTCCTCCAGCCCACGAGCACAGCAGCGCTCTTGGGAAGGATGGAGTGAAACGTGGCTCTGCCTCGTAGGGCTGCCAGGAGGCGTGCTCGCTGTGCGGGAAAGCTGTGCTTCTGACCTCTCAGCAAAGCACTCCGGTCCTGCATGTGCTGGATAGGTGAGGGTATTCCAATAGCAGGTCTTTGGTAGAAAAGGATTAAATTTTTCTGTAGGATTATAAAATATAACTGGGCTTGAAGCTAGGGTCACCTCTGGAAAAGTAGTTTATTCTGGCTCTGATAGTGTCCTATTGAAATTAACTGACAATAGAAATTACTATCCTGTAACGAATAGATACAAATCCCAATTTAAGAAAGATACAAGACCTAAAACTAATTCACCAGTCTTTTCAGAAAAAATCAATGCTTCCTTTTATTCACTCTAGGCTTTCCCTGTTCTTGTTAATTTGTGTGCCACCGCAGACCTCTTTAAGACCAGAGCTAAAGATAATTTGAATGAGCCTGCCGGGTCCGAGTTCCCGCAAGCTCTAGGGAAATACCAATTCCTGTCTGGCTTTGAACTGTTATTTCTAGTTTTAGTAAATTAATGTAACTTTCTATATTGCTTCCATCTTAACATATTGCAGAAAGTTTTTGCTTTGAGGGAGCAATAAACTATATAGATGAGCTGATATCTAGGAAACAGCATCTGTCACAGTGGGGATCCGGCAATTCTTTACTGACAAGAGTTTTGTGAAGCTTATCGAATACTTGAGGAAAAACTGTAGGATGCTTAACAAGAATTTGCTAATACATTAACTTCAGGGCAAAGAGTGAACGCAGTCTTCACTCTGCCTTCCTGAGCTTCAGGTGGGGCCCACTTGCAGACTTGAGTACTGGCATCTCTTCTCAGAACAGTGAAGGCTTACCAGCATGGTGCTTCTTAAACTTAACACACTTTTCTTGACTGCACAGCTAGATCAAATAGTCCTTACAGGTCTCATGTAGGAGCGTGAGCTGTACGGTAAAGGTAAAGGACATTATTTGCCCTGAAATTAGCATCTTATAGCTCACATAACTAGACAAACCATTCTTCACAAAAACCAGACTAGAACCAAGCTGACTTCATTATGAACAGACACATCAGTATTTTTGTATTTATTAAATTAAAACCACACAAAATATAACTGCACACAAGAACACACATCTGATATTCCAATGTCATATCTCACAAAGAAAAATCTCTTGATGTAACTCTTCCCTTTTATTAGCAGAAATCCAATTTGCAAACAGTTTTTAACCGTGGAGGCTTTAACTCATCAAAAAACAAGTCGAATTCCCCTTTCTAGGAATACATCATAACCACACACAGACACACACACAGAGATCAAAGGCGAGTTCTGCAGCCCTGAAGTAGATGAAACTTCCATAGCAAACTTGCCTGTGTCTGCAGAATAAGTAAATTTCTGTTATTTTCATAGTTTGTCATTTACAAGCAAACTTATTTAATATTTTTAAATACTTAAAACAAATTTCACTTTAACAAGTATTTACAAAATCTTTACTAAAGATCAACATCCTGCATAAAGGTGACCTCAAGGATATATTGTTGCTACCATGCTACAGTTTGCACAGAAGGGGTATCAAGGCCATTGCTAGTTTTGGAAGGCTTAAAGCCTTTCTTGATATAGCATAAGGACATGAACCTATGGAAGGCAGAAGAGGTCATAATTTCAGTGCAATTACCCATTCATGACTTGTTTTAAGTACATCAAGACGATGAGTCCAAAAGACTTGGTTTTTGAATTATTGACCATTTAGTTCTTTAAGAACTGATTTCATGGAAAGTTTTCAGGCCATCACATTTGTCTTCTACTGGTGATACGAAGAAGTTGCATAGGGACCTTCCTCATTCTCCTCCTCTCTAAAAAGAAAATGATCATAATCATCAGATCAGGAACATACCACGTCTCAACAGTAAAACTGTAATGCAGATATCTATTTTGTTCTATTAGGAAAACTGGTTAAGACTGGCATTGCCTAACAGGAATAGTACTTGCACTATACTACTGTTCATTAGGCATCTCTGGAGTTCTCGTTATGTTGTTTCAAGTACAGAATGCTGAAAACAAGTAAAGCTGTTCAACAACATCAGAATGTATTTAGAGTTTAATGAACTATTCTTGACACTACAGTGCCAAATCAATGAGAAATACTGTAAAGGATAAACAAGTGGAGGACATGCTGGAGTTCTGGTACCGATGCTTTCAATTTCTTTTTTTTAAAAAAGCAAGCTCAGCTTTAGGTCTGTTTCAGCCTTTTGAATGGCAGGGGGTGCAGATGGACCAAATGAGGCAAGAACAGGAGCAGTCCATCATCATTGTAGCTGGATCTGTGTCTTGATGCTGCAAGGATATTCCTTGAGTGGACTCCTTGATGTATACTTCCTGTACATCAATCAATATTGAGACTGATCACTTTGATTTTCTTAGGAGAAAATAGTTGCCCACAAGTGCTACTGTTAATGCAATGACTAGATAAACCAAAGTAGTGTTGCTATTAAAAATCCTCATGAAAAATGAGTCTGCCTACTGTTTACTTGATAATATTGCCTTTAAAAAAAAAAGTGATTATGTAAACTTATTGCAGTGCAGCATCCAGCACTAATTCAGGCATACTAAGTTCTCGAAAGATCGTTGTTTTCTACTACTGTAGCTTCAAAATTATGTTCCTGAGAGCCTATTCTTAAAGCTGCTGCCAATTTTAGTGTTTTGCTGAGAACGGAAAGACTTAACAGTTGCGACACTGTGAGCTTCAAAGGATTTCCAGTTACCTTTAATACTGTATGTGCCTCCACATAAAGGTACAGTTATTCAAATAGTCTAATAATGGTATAAGGTAAAAACTATATATTTCAATAGTATCCCAAACCCCAATCATGCAGACTTTTCCCTACTAACTTCTAAATGTGATTATTTATGTACAAATTAAATTTCATATAACGCCCCCAGAAGAGAATCAGAGGAAAGGGCCCTACAAACTAACCAAGTGGCTGAGTAACTTGCACTCATTTTCCCAGCCCTTCCCTGTTCCTGGGTAGTCCAGCAAAATTATCTTCTTAAGCCGAAGACATGATACTGCTTTTGCCTTGAAACAATCTTGTCAAAAAAATGAAACCTCAAAAAAACAGGTTTTGGGTGAAACTGGTCGTTACTGCAGGGATGTGTGGTTACAGTAATACTGAAAACAGATTTTATCCTTTCTTACAAATACTACATCTATTTACACTAGTGATGCTACAGACCCAGTAGCAAGCATGATTCTGAAGATACAGCTGATCTGTGTATATTTAAGTAGTATCTTTCCTTATATCATCAATTCTGCATTGCAAAACTGCCATGGAATACTGTAAATTGCAGATCCTGCTCATAAAACCTGGCATAACAGTAAAGCAAGGAAGCAAACAATTCATGTTTAATTGAGTAAGCATTAAAGCACTTTTGATCTATAATTGTCTCAATAAAACACATTTCAAAACTTTTTTTCAGAATTGAAACCTATCAACATACCAAGATTGTAAGATTGGACTGCAGGACTGTAAAACTCAACCATAACTACTTGGCTGAAGCTAAATATTTCAAAAAGTATATTCTGAGGCTCTGATATACACCCTTCTGGGGCAATGGGTTTCTAGCCATGTATGCCCAGAATATAGTTGCAAATAGCAATCTCCTGCTAGTTTGTAAGGATGAAGGAGAACTACTGTATTTTCAGAGCTTTGACTGTCCAGTAGGGAAAAAGCTTACTTTCTATGCTGTACAATGAAAATTACTTTGTACTTCTTAGTTTTGTTGTTTCCCCTTTAAGGAGAATAGAACATGGCAGAGTTAGAGCAAAAAGACCTTCCTTCTAACCAGAGGCTGTCTGAATCGGCCTTTCAGTCTTTTTTCTTGAAAGCCTTAATACAGGAATAACATCCATCATGACATGGCAACAGCCAAACACTGGACTGAAATTAGCTGGAGTTGCTTATGGTAGATAGTAGGGGTGAATATGGAGAACTGAAGAGTTAAAATAGTGATGTTCTATTAGCAGGTCTTCAGACAAAGTAACAAAACAGCTACTCTAAGCTGTTTTGTCTCCACTTCCCGGGTGAAATAGGCACTTGGACTACAGGCTTTTACTTGGCATTTGTCAGTAGGGGGCAGAGGGCTGGCCCTGAGTCACAGCCAGCTTTCAGGGGTTTCTGTATGTGCCAGGGACACAAAACCCATGTAGTAGGTCATTACGCTTGAACCTAAGCAAAGCAGCAACTGGATGTAATGTGCAAAATAAACTTCTGACCAAGGCTCAGGCGTGCTGCAGTTGGCAGTAAGGGCTGGCAAGAACAGCTTCTACCCTCTATCCCAGACTGCAGTACTAGGCTATGTGAAGAGGACTGCAACACGTTACTCCAAACCAAGGTAATGGCCAGGAAATGTTACTGATGTAGATCTTCAGAACTATACATAGCAAGTACAAGTCTGTTCTGATGGCTTAAAAAAAAGCCAAGCTTTGTATGAAATAAAATTACATAGTAGTAGCTACAGCCCACAAGCAACAACATGGCAGTATGTGTATGTTTAACGACCAAACAATTTTCTTCACTTTTAAGATGCTTAAAATAGCGAAGTGGTAAGTCACTGCAACATTCTCCTTCAGGCAAAGGAACAGCACAGCATGACAATCCTTCGTAGCACTGTCTCTTCCTGTTCGCTGTTGCTGCTTTGCCCAGCAGGTTACAGGAGCTGAAAGACATCTCCTGCAAGCTATTGTATGCATCAGGCCACAATAAAAATTGCCAATAACCACTTCTGTAAGACCAAGCACACCTGAGTGTGAACAAGTAAACCTGAATCCAATGCTTGGATGCTTCTAGAATCCACAATTAAACAAGGCAGCAATCCGAGTTCGTGAGTTAATAGCTTTTGGAAGTCTGAAAACAGGATTCTCCACAGGCAACCTCCTCAATTGAGTTATCTGTTTTCTTAGCTGATAGCCAATGATGGTGAATAATTATTGGACAAATTAACTCAATTAGTTATCGGTTTCAAATGCTTCAACACCCTACTCTTTCCTAGGTTCAGGTCAAGGTAACTGAGCAGATGCCAATATATTGTTCTGCTCTAGTGCTGCACACCAGTTAATTACACTGGCTCATATAAGCAATAGTAATTCAGTTACAAGGTTTTCAAAATGAGTCACTAAAAGGCGAATGCAGAAAGATGTGACCTGTCCCAGAAGCACAGTATATGGCCCACAGTACCACACTAAAATATTAAGGACTCTGTAAAGACCTTGCATTAGACCTTTGGTGCTCAAACACCTGATACAGAAAGCATCACTAAACTTGGTGTCAGTTTTGGCATCCTGAAACATGTATAACAGCATCTTGGGCAAGATGAAGCACTACTGTATTTTCTCAAACTATTACAAGCTGCTTTTCTTCCATGTATGGATAAAACTAATAATGGGTATTCTTCCCTAATATGCAAATACATGAGTTAGTGACATATGCTACAAACAACTATATTAATATTTTTACATTTCTTTTGGCCTATTATAAAAATATTGCTCAAAACAAAAACAGGTCTCATTGCCTTAAGCTGCTCACCTAGACCTGCATCTTCAGTAAATATGCCAGATTGGGGGATTCATTAACCAATGATTTTTTGCTCAACGAAATGCTTTAGTACAAGTAGTATTACATGCAGCTCTAGCCATACGCTTACTTAAACTCCAATAGTGAAAGGCTGTTGGCACAAACCGAGTGGATCACATTCTATAATCTTTAATGCTTGTCTACCTGCATAGCTAATTAAGTTTAGTATCTAGCCTAAATCTGCACCTATGTGCTCCTTAATTTTTCCACCTAACAACAAGAGGGTTTAGCTGGGAAGAAGATGACTTTAGAGATTAATATACTTTATTCCTTTGAGAGCACTTAAAGGGTGACTTCAAGAGTTATGATTAAACAATGTAATTCACCTTAAGCTGTCTTTGTAGCACGAAGCAGTTTCTGACTATGAAGCTGCCTGTATAGTTTGATCAGAATCAGTGCATGAATGTGCATTCGTGGCAACTTTAAGGGAGACCAAAGTAAAGAGCAATTTAAGAGATGTCATGATTCTCTCCATTGGTCAAATCAGGCTCACAAGTATGGTGAGAAGTTATGACTCTTCAAGTTCCAGAACCGACAGTCTGCTTCTGCTTGCAGTTTTCTTAATTCCAGTGTGCCTTTTGGTGGTAGTAGCTGTAACTCCAGGTGCTCCCTTCTTACTCTCAAACAGGCACTTAGGTACACTGCTGTGCTGGTGCATGCCACATTCTAAACAGGCCTTGACAAGGCAATCTGAATACAGAAGGCCAGAGTAGCTGGAAACAGCACTCAATTTCATCAGTGGCTTTCACTCTAAAAATTGAAAATTTGTGTATTCATAAAGCTGGTTTACTATCATGATGGCTGTCCAATTTCCAAGGCTTCCTGCTCCAAGCAAGGGACAGGAAAGGTATAGGCAGGAGGGAGAACAGGTGCCTCCTGGGGAGCTGCAGGAGCAGAGTGAGGAATGCTGCCACCTTCAAATGTGGGCCCAGACCATTGATGGTACATACCTGAAAAGTATCTCCAGGGCTTTTGGCAATGGTCTCCCTCTACTCCTGCTCTCTGCAAGGAGGAAACATTCTACAAACTCCCTGTAAACATTCACTTTGGTCCTTTGGCACTTTCTGTCAGACTGTAACTGTAAAGGGGTGAATGCAGTTGGAGAAGATAAGGCAAGGATGGCTTTTGTGAGCCAGGACTGAAAGTCAGAGGTGTTGGGGTGGAAGGTGACATTATGAAGACTTTATCAGACATACAGCAAGCTTTTCTCTTCAGAAGCTTTCAATAACATCCTGCTCAGCAGACAGCCTGCAGCTCTGCACTTCATGCTTCCTGTAGCATCGTGACCAATAAAAACCTGTGCTGTATGCATAATTAACAAAATTATCTGCTAAATCTGAACAGGAGGTGGGAAAGTAACTCATCCTCCTGTACCCACTATTCCTTGGGAGGAAATTCGGTACCAGGCCTTCATTTCCCAAGTTGTAACTTAAGCAATATAGGAAATGGATATTAGTAGTAGCAGTGTACTATTTGTGCGGTGTCACTCTCTGTGTATTGGCTCTGCTCATGGTGCAGCAAGGTCTAAGTGAATTTCCTTCTGTAAATTAGCATGTTATTTTATTGAAGGGATGTTAAAATAATTGCCTTCCTCTGGCAGGGACTGTAGTTTCCTGTGACACAGCTTAACTGCTGGGTCTACACCTACTCTAATCTGTGTTAGATACATATGTCTAATGATCCGAGAGTCAGCAGTGCACATTTTGATAGATGCTCTACATTGTTTCAAATACAACAATGCAAGTGAAAGAGTTTGAATAGAGAAGGATCTGAGTTCCAACAGCTATTTTTCCTCTTTCATGTAATCAATTCAAAAGAAAATAATTCACAAGTGTATTACCAAGATGTGCAAGTGTTCCAGCCTTCCCTGAGACTGTAACTCTAAACCAGTGTCCTTCTGGCAATGTTGTACGAGAGTTGTATGTGGAGTGCACTAGGTAATGAATTACCTTAAGCTGTCTTCTGGGTTATTTCTCCAAATGAGGCTTGTCTAATTGCTAAATGTAATATACTGCTCCCCCTTCAAATTTTTGTCTACTGAATGAAGTTTTTAAGTTGCTGAAATAATCCCCTAACTTCCTAAAGAAATGATGGGACTATATGCTCCACAGATTTGGTCCTGAAAAGTTACTTCCTTCTTAACGTGAAAAGCATGTTGCTTGCACTCAAAATCAGAGCACATGAAGTGAACCAGGATGATGGAAGAAGTTTTGCATTAAATGAATTTGCAAAAGTAAACCATGTATCTGCAGGCATAACCTCCCTCCAGCTCTCTGGTAAGAGAAGCAATACCAGTCCCCTGCAGTCATATCTTTTATAGTCATGAGAAAGGCCACCTCAGCATCACCCACTGAAGCAATTTCTGCAGAGAATAAACAGGCCAGACAACCAGCCCAGGAGAATGCTTGTGAACAAGCTAAGGAAGCTAGTCCCAAGGACATGGGAGAACGANTACTGTATGTGCCTCCACATAAAGGTACAGTTATTCAAATAGTCTAATAATGGTATAAGGTAAAAACTATATATTTCAATAGTATCCCAAACCCCAATCATGCAGACTTTTCCCTACTAACTTCTAAATGTGATTATTTATGTACAAATTAAATTTCATATAACGCCCCCAGAAGAGAATCAGAGGAAAGGGCCCTACAAACTAACCAAGTGGCTGAGTAACTTGCACTCATTTTCCCAGCCCTTCCCTGTTCCTGGGTAGTCCAGCAAAATTATCTTCTTAAGCCGAAGACATGATACTGCTTTTGCCTTGAAACAATCTTGTCAAAAAAATGAAACCTCAAAAAAACAGGTTTTGGGTGAAACTGGTCGTTACTGCAGGGATGTGTGGTTACAGTAATACTGAAAACAGATTTTATCCTTTCTTACAAATACTACATCTATTTACACTAGTGATGCTACAGACCCAGTAGCAAGCATGATTCTGAAGATACAGCTGATCTGTGTATATTTAAGTAGTATCTTTCCTTATATCATCAATTCTGCATTGCAAAACTGCCATGGAATACTGTAAATTGCAGATCCTGCTCATAAAACCTGGCATAACAGTAAAGTAAGGAAGCAAACAATTCATGTTTAGTTGAGTAAGCATTAAAGCACTTTTGATCTATAATTGTCTCAATAAAACACATTTCAAAACTTTTTTTCAGAATTGAAACCTATCAACATACCAAGATTGTAAGATTGGACTGCAGGACTGTAAAACTCAACCATAACTACTTGGCTGAAGCTAAATATTTCAAAAAGTATATTCTGAGGCTCTGATATACACCCTTCTGGGGCAATGGGTTTCTAGCCATGTATGCCCAGAATATAGTTGCAAATAGCAATCTCCTGCTAGTTTGTAAGGATGAAGGAGAACTACTGTATTTTCAGAGCTTTGACTGTCCAGTAGGGAAAAAGCTTACTTTCTATGCTGTACAATGAAAATTACTTTGTACTTATTAGTTTTGTTGTTTCCCCTTTAAGGAGAATAGAACATGGCAGAGTTAGAGCAAAAAGACCTTCCTTCTAACCAGAGGCTGTCTGAATCCGCCTTTCAGTCTTTTTTCTTGAAAGCCTTAATACAGGAATAACATCCATCATGACATGGCAACAGCCAAACACTGGACTGAAATTAGCTGGAGTTGCTTATGGTAGATAGTAGGGGTGAATATGGAGAACTGAAGAGTTAAAATAGTGATGTTCTATTAGCAGGTCTTCAGACAAAGTAACAAAACAGCTACTCTAAGCTGTTTTGTCTCCACTTCCCGGGTGAAATAGGCACTTGGACTACAGGCTTTTACTTGGCATTTGTCAGTAGGGGGCAGAGGGCTGGCCCTGAGTCACAGCCAGCTTTCAGGGGTTTCTGTATGTGCCAGGGACACAAAACCCATGTAGTAGGTCATTACGCTTGAACCTAAGCAAAGCAGCAACTGGATGTAATGTGCAAAATAAACTTCTGACCAAGGCTCAGGCGTGCTGCAGTTGGCAGTAAGGGCTGGCAAGAACAGCTTCTACCCTCTATCCCAGACTGCAGTACTAGGCTATGTGAAGAGGACTGCAACACGTTACTCCAAACCAAGGTAATGGCCAGGAAATGTTACTGATGTAGATCTTCAGAACTATACATAGCAAGTACAAGTCTGTTCTGATGGCTTAAAAAAAAGCCAAGCTTTGTATGAAATAAAATTACATAGTAGTAGCTACAGCCCACAAGCAACAACATGGCAGTATGTGTATGTTTAACGACCAAACAATTTTCTTCACTTTTAAGATGCTTAAAATAGCGAAGTGGTAAGTCACTGCAACATTCTCCTTCAGGCAAAGGAACAGCACAGCATGACAATCCTTCGTAGCACTGTCTCTTCCTGTTCGCTGTTGCTGCTTTGCCCAGCAGGTTACAGGAGCTGAAAGACATCTCCTGCAAGCTATTGTATGCATCAGGCCACAATAAAAATTGCCAATAACCACTTCTGTAAGACCAAGCACACCTGAGTGTGAACAAGTAAACCTGAATCCAATGCTTGGATGCTTCTAGAATCCACAATTAAACAAGGCAGCAATCCGAGTTCGTGAGTTAATAGCTTTTGGAAGTCTGAAAACAGGATTCTCCACAGGCAACCTCCTCAATTGAGTTATCTGTTTTCTTAGCTGATAGCCAATGATGGTCAATAATTATTGGACAAATTAACTCAATTAGTTATCGGTTTCAAATGCTTCAACACCCTACTCTTTCCTAGGTTCAGGTCAAGGTAACTGAGCAGATGCCAATATATTGTTCTGCTCTAGTGCTGCACACCAGTTAATTACACTGGCTCATATAAGCAATAGTAATTCAGTTACAAGGTTTTCAAAATGAGTCACTAAAAGGCGAATGCAGAAAGATGTGACCTGTCCCAGAAGCACAGTATATGGCCCACAGTACCACACTAAAATATTAAGGATTCTGTAAAGACCTTGCATTAGACCTTTGGTGCTCAAACACCTGATACAGAAAGCATCACTAAACTTGGTGTCAGTTTTGGCATCCTGAAACATGTATAACAGCATCTTGGGCAAGATGAAGCACTACTGTATTTTCTCAAACTATTACAAGCTGCTTTTCTTCCATGTATGGATAAAACTAATAATGGGTATTCTTCCCTAATATGCAAATACATGAGTTAGTGACATATGCTACAAACAACTATATTAATATTTTTACATTTCTTTTGGCCTATTATAAAAATATTGCTCAAAACAAAAACAGGTCTCATTGCCTTAAGCTGCTCACCTAGACCTGCATCTTCAGTAAATATGCCAGATTGGGGGATTCATTAACCAATGATTTTTTGCTCAACGAAATGCTTTAGTACAAGTAGTATTACATGCAGCTCTAGCCATACGCTTACTTAAACTCCAATAGTGAAAGGCTGTTGGCACAAACCGAGTGGATCACATTCTATAATCTTTAATGCTTGTCTACCTGCATAGCTAATTAAGTTTAGTATCTAGCCTAAATCTGCACCTATCTGCTCCTTAATTTTTCTACCTAACAACAAGAGGGTTTAGCTGGGAAGAAGATGACTTTAGAGATTAATATACTTTATTCCTTTGAGAGCACTTAAAGGGTGACTTCAAGAGTTATGATTAAACAATGTAATTCACCTTAAGCTGTCTTTGTAGCACGAAGCAGTTTCTGACTATGAAGCTGCCTGTATAGTTTGATCAGAATCAGTGCATGAATGTGCATTCGTGGCAACTTTAAGGGAGACCAAAGTAAAGAGCAATTTAAGAGATGTCATGATTCTCTCCATCGGTCAAATCAGGCTCACAAGTATGGTGAGAAGTTATGACTCTTCAAGTTCCAGAACCGACAGTCTGCTTCTGCTTGCAGTTTTCTTAATTCCAGTGTGCCTTTTGGTGGTAGTAGCTGTAACTCCAGGTGCTCCCTTCTTACTCTCAAACAGGCACTTAGGTACACTGCTGTGCTGGTGCATGCCACATTCTAAACAGGCCTTGACAAGGCAATCTGAATACAGAAGGCCAGAGTAGCTGGAAACAGCACTCAATTTCATCAATGGTTTTCACTCTAAAAATTGAAAATTTGTGTATTCATAAAGCTGGTTTACTATCATGATGGCTGTCCAATTTCCAAGGCTTCCTGCTCCAAGCAAGGGACAGGAAAGGTATAGGCAGGAGGGAGAACAGGTGCCTCCTGGGGAGCTGCAGGAGCAGAGTGAGGAATGCTGCCACCTTCAAATGTGGGCCCAGACCATTGATGGTACATACCTGAAAAGTATCTCCAGGGCTTTTGGCAATGGTCTCCCTCTACTCCTGCTCTCTGCAAGGAGGAAACATTCTACAAACTCCCTGTAAACATTCACTTTGGTCCTTTGGCACTTTCTGTCAGACTGTAACTGTAAAGGGGTGAATGCAGTTGGAGAAGATAAGGCAAGGATGGCTTTTGTGAGCCAGGACTGAAAGTCAGAGGTGTTGGGGTGGAAGGTGACATTATGAAGACTTTATCAGACATACAGCAAGCTTTTCTCTTCAGAAGCTTTCAATAACATCCTGCTCAGCAGACAGCCTGCAGCTCTGCACTTCATGCTTCCTGTAGCATCGTGACCAATAAAAACCTGTGCTGTATGCATAATTAACAAAATTATCTGCTAAATCTGAACAGGAGGTGGGAAAGTAACTCATCCTCCTGTACCCACTATTCCTTGGGAGGAAATTCGGTACCAGGCCTTCATTTCCCAAGTTGTAACTTAAGCAATATAGGAAATGGATATTAGTAGTAGCAGTGTACTATTTGTGCGGTGTCACTCTCTGTGTATTGGCTCTGCTCATGGTGCAGCAAGGTCTAAGTGAATTTCCTTCTGTAAATTAGCATGTTATTTTATTGAAGGGATGTTAAAATAATTGCCTTCCTCTGGCAGGGACTGTAGTTTCCTGTGACACAGCTTAACTGCTGGGTCTACACCTACTCTAATCTGTGTTAGATACATATGTCTAATGATCCGAGAGTCAGCAGTGCACATTTTGATAGATGCTCTACATTGTTTCAAATACAACAATGCAAGTGAAAGAGTTTGAATAGAGAAGGATCTGAGTTCCAACAGCTATTTTTCCTCTTTCATGTAATCAATTCAAAAGAAAATAATTCACAAGTGTATTACCAAGATGTGCAAGTGTTCCAGCCTTCCCTGAGACTGTAACTCTAAACCAGTGTCCTTCTGGCAATGTTGTACGAGAGTTGTATGTGGAGTGCACTAGGTAATGAATTACCTTAAGCTGTCTTCTGGGTTATTTCTCCAAATGAGGCTTGTCTAATTGCTAAATGTAATATACTGCTCCCCCTTCAAATTTTTGTCTACCGAATGAAGTTTTTAAGTTGCTGAAATAATCCCCTAACTTCCTAAAGAAATGATGGGACTATATGCTCCACAGATTTGGTCCTGAAAAGTTACTTCCTTCTTAACATGAAAAGCATGTTGCTTGCACTCAAAATCAGAGCACATGAAGTGAACCAGGATGATGGAAGAAGTTTTGCATTAAATGAATTTGCAAAAGTAAACCATGTATCTGCAGGCATAACCTCCCTCCAGCTCTCTGGTAAGAGAAGCAATACCAGTCCCCTGCAGTCATATCTTTTATAGTCATGAGAAAGGCCACCTCAGCATCACCCACTGAAGCAATTTCTGCAGAGAATAAACAGGCCAGACAACCAGCCCAGGAGAATGCTTGTGAACAAGCTAAGGAAGCTAGTCCCAAGGACATGGGAGAACGAATACTACTGAAGTCCACTCTTGCTCTAAGTCTTTCTGTACTCTCCGTGGGATGCCTATATATGTGAGGGGATAATATCCATGGCAGAGAGGTCAAAAGGTACTGCTTTTTCTATGAGTAAAGTGTGTGCAAGCTCCTGGCTGCAGAAAAAATACTGAAGAAAAGACAGAAGCCTACATAGGTGGATCCACGAAGGGATGGACAGCATAGGGAAATGAGACAGGATAGCTTAACGGAAACTGCAACATGGAGAATATTTACACAATTATAAGGCGATTTGGGACAGAAGAAAAATGCAATCATGCCTTGCTGTACGCAATCAGCTTCCACATAGGCCTTGACTTAGTACTCTACTGAAAACTACATGTTTGCTTAAATAGTTGCCCACTTACATAGCAAGACATCCTGGTGAATACTGGTCTTCTAGCTTTCATGGAGTATTACTGCTATTCTACAAACAACGTATTGTGAGGACACCTTTATAACTGCCGTATCAAGGCACCTGCTAATGGTGTGCTCTGACTGTATCTGGTGCATGACAATAGCATAGGCTTGCTGTTGACAAATTAAAACTACAGATGCTGTCTGAGCTACCCCACAAAGAGGGTTCAGCTTAGACTAAAAAGCCTTCAGGATGAGATTAAGATGCTTAATACCAAAAGCGGCATTTACCTGACATTGTCATCTTTTAGTTTTCTGGCTGCTTGTTTGGATAACTTAATCTGCAAGTCCAACCTCTGTAGGAAATCTTTGGCAGACAGTTCTTCTGGTGCAGTGGGCTGATTGTCAGGCTCTTGAGGACTGGGAGAAGAACTACTTTCTTCCTGAACTGTCACTAGTCCTTCATCACAAGAAGGGGAGCTGTCAACAGTTTCATTCTCAGGAGACTCCAGTGAATTAAGTCCATTGAACAGTAATGGTTTCTCTGATATAACAGGAATATTCAGGGTTTTCCTCAGAAATATACAGTCATTAGTGAACAGTTTATTTGCCCTCTTTATTTGTTCCATCTGAAAAAGATAGGAAAAATGTAAGTTATTAGGTTTTGGCAAAGTATAAAGCACTAACTTTCTGAAGTAGTACAGTAACCTCTAGCTACAATAAATCTACACTTTCTTTGCAGCAGCAATGACTTCAGGAAAGGATTTTTTTGCATTCAAAGTGATTTCACAGTGTATGTTCTGTCTTAGCCTTGTTAACTCAACACCCTAGCTTCTTCCTTTTATGTAGACTTGACTCCACAATATTGGCCTTTCTGAAGTCTTGCACTAAGCAAAGATGCTTTTCTTGAACAGTCTTTCAATCTCTCTACAGGCTCACATGAACAACTTGCCAAAGAATAAAAATTTATTGCAAAAGTGCTGCTGATTTGGATTTATATTAGAGTAAGGCTCAGAATTGCTAGCAGCTGCTGTAGGTGAACTCTCTGGTAAAAAGCATGCATAATACAAACAAGAGGCAATAAAGTTACCTTGAGCATTCTAGGACATGCTAGTTATGAACAGTCTTGGAAGAGCAGTATGTGTCTCATCCATAGAATTTTCCCCCCCAAGCTGATATAACAAATCCAGACTTCAGATGAAGTCCTGATTTTCAGTAAGAAGTCAGGCAGCGAAAACAATGGGGGGACTCTTTGTAATGCACCTGCATAGACTAGTGGCTGCATTTGTCCAATAAACTGAATCTACAGCATGATCAACAGCAACCTCGCGTAGGTAATAATGCATGGTAACAGCCACCACATAACTGCTGAATATGCCTTATGCAACTTTTACCCAAAGTACTTCTTACAGCCTACTCATCAGTACAGACTATCTCATGACAGAAGCAAGAAGACGACCCCATCTTTCTCCGCGTACTAATGCATAAAGCCCCATTTGTCCTATACTTAACCTGAGAAGCTACTACAAATTCCATTGCTTCGTAGGCACGAAAAAGTTCCCAGTAAATGTTTATGCTATTTCCCTACTAAGAATGTTGTTTAAATTCTTACTCATCAAAATTTCCCTTCCAAGACAATAACAGTTAAACTAACTTCCTATTTCTCAACTGCAAGGTTTAAAAAAACACAGAAATTGGTATCCATGATTATGTGACTTTAAGCTTTAGTTATAACCTGAACTCATGATTTCATCACAAAAAGTCGTAAGTGAAAGAAAGAAAAACGACCACTCTGGTCCCCTGGTGACTGCAATAAGCATAACCCCCTAATCGCTACAGCACTGCAATGATAAATGCACTCTAAATAAAACCTGCTTGAAAACAAGTATAAAGAGACCTGAAAAATCCTCTTGCCTGCATTAGAAGTGTTATTAATTTTTATTAAACTAAATGAAGCTAAACTGAGAAAGAATAAAGACTGTAAGTCTTGTAATAATAGGAGTTTTCTGGCTAGTATAGTCGCCCAGAAAAAGCTGAGCATTCTAAGCACTAGCCACTCACTACTTCAAAGTCTGAAGTATCTTCAGTTCAGCACTCAGATGATGAAAAAAATGCTCTACCATCTTATGCTTGTCAGCCTTTAACTCTTTAAACTTTGCTCTGACACTACTTGGAGTTCTTTCCAATTGCAAAATAAAAGACCACTGTTAACAGATAATAAGTGGGTTAGCATGCCTGTACATTTCTTACACTGAACGTGCTAGCAGGGGAAGCTGTCTAAAACCAAGTAGAGATGTTAGTCTTTCTTCTCTGTGCAGATGGGAGGCTGTGTGGCCACCTGCAGAACTGGAATAAACTCCTGCATGCAATGTAGACCTGTACTGTGTGGTAAGAATATCTGCTGCAGTGCCATTACAGATATGGTGCCACGTATGGATGCATTTGCTTGGGTCCTGGAAGCCTAATGAAATCTTTTTCCATAAAAATAAAGAGATTCTCTCTAGCAAGGCTAGGTGTCTGGGGGAGTGAGAGCAGTGAAAATGGTGCAGGAAAGCTCAGCAGTAAGTTATTTCTACACATTAAATATACAAAACCAGTATGCTCTGCTTAAAAACAACCCCAACCTGTTGCTGCAGATGGCCAAGATGATGGAATGATTAGATTTAATAGTCACTTTCAAAAGCTGAATAACTAATATCCAGTGTCAGATAGTAAGCTACTACTTCAAGTAAGAGCAGCTCATTACTCTTCCAGTTCCTGAAGCCTGGAAACTATTTTTAGTTAGCCTTACACAGTATACTGTCTATTTCTAAGTTCTCTCCCAAGCTGAGCACCATCTGAAGGGCACAAGGGAAGTTTCACCTGACTTAGTAATGAGACCTGTAACGGCCATCAGATGCTACTTTAAATGTCAATTGTCAAAATGTCTAAAAGTTGTCTGTCTTCATGGGTATCGAAAAACGTTTAAAATGCTAGCTGGAGTTTTTCTCTAAAAATACAATACAAAAGCTGAAAACTGAGATCTCTGCCACAGGGGAGCTGGAAGGTGATGCTACCATAGCTGATAAATAATGCACCGTACTGCTGTTCTCTATCCTACTTCACTGTAACTCTACCTCTGGTTATTTCTTCCTAAAATACTTTTTAAATACCACCTTGTGGCATTTGGAAGACTGCACCTCTGCACTGAGTAAGAATGAAATGGGAAATACTTGGTTCTAAAACAACATCCCTCAGCCTTGGGCATTATACTTGATATGTATAATACATACTGCTCCTTCTACAACTCAGTATGACTCTGTACATTCATAGATGTATGGAGAGCAGGATTTAGCACTACTTTTCTTAGCGCTAGGAAAACTGAACTATTTTCTGTTAGCTACAGACCTACAATAGTGAAAACGTGCTAAAGCCTTTGCTCTTAATACTTTAACTGAAGCTGCACTAAGGCATGAACTGGTGCTGAACTAATCCATCAAAACTGCTTCTACTGGTCATGAAACAAATAGTCCTCTTCCTTCTCTCCTCAAAACGGACACCTTTGTATGATGGAAAACAGCACTCCAATGGAACCATAAACATGAGACTAAACATTAATTCCCAGTGTTAATTTACCCAACACTGTTCAAAGGAAGACCTAATGTACCCAAGCAATACAAGATTGATAGACAGCATGGGGGGGAGATGGGTAATGGGCAGAGGATTAGGCCAAACAAAGCACACTGATCTCTCTCTCCCAACACCTTCCTCCACTGTAAACTGCCTATGCTATGTCATGCCAAGGCAGGCACTGGACAGGATGTCTTCTGCTGCAAAGTAACTCCCAGTGAGGAAAACCACAGGCAGAAACTTCTAAAAACAGTAACACTGAAGGCAATGGCAGCCAAAGATAATTCTGATGTTCCCATTACAGCAACTCTCACTTCTAGCCAAGTATACAGGATGCAGGAAGCAAATGTAATTACTCTTTAGAGACAGTTAGTCCTTGTCATTGTGTGAACACATAAGATTCTTCATTTTGCTCAAAGCAAACATGTTTGCATACATTCCTACCCCAGGCTGAAACCCGTTAAAGCAGAAACACAATGGCCGACTTCAGCTAACTTGGCACTGCTCTTAGGGACATTCCATATCAGTTTAACCTTTCTCAATTGAAGTCTATAATGATGCAGCTCTGTTTTCTTAAGCAGAATACTAGCAACATTAAATCAAACAACAAATGAGATGCTTATAAAAACAGCATTTACACTTTAAATACATCATTAGCACAGCAAAAGCTTACTAAACTCATACTATGAACAAAGTTTATGGTTCATAAATCAAACCTATTTTTTCAGACTGTACAGGTTCGATCCACAACTTCACTTCAGCTTTTTTTCTAGAAAACTACTATTTTAGTAATCTATTTTTCAGTTATTGCAGTGAGCAAATACGCTTCTGAATGAAGAACAACACAGCTAAATCATTTAGGCCAGAGACTTTATCCATTATGGAAAACACCGCCAAAAATAAAAATTCAAACAAATCCAATGAGCAGCTTGGGTCACTTTGCTTTGCCCCCATAGTGAGTCAAACTTTGTTTTAATGTGGACCAATGTAAATCCAAAATGCCATTAATCCTGTTGCCAACAAGATTTGGTCAAAACTGGCTTAATCTTTCTTCAGGGAAGAGGAATAGACCCTTTTCACAAAAAAGGCTGAATGCTGCTGAAGTTGCTGGAAGGCTTTAGCAGATCTTTCAGAACCAGAGAAGGAAAGGAAACCTGTTCCAGTCAGAACCTATTAATTTGGTCTGCGTTGTACCTCTTCTGGAAGGAGCCCAACTGGAAGGTGCTCTTTGCAGCTGATGTGCCAGTGACATTGACTGTGTCCTAGTACCATGCTGTTAGCTATGCTCATCAGCTGCTTGGCCCCAAGCAATTTTGCATGTTGGGACTACTGAAGCTGTACATAGATATGTTAGTTGGTAGCTCACTGGGCCCCAAATAACCTGGAATGAAGGCAGGGTAGATGAGCTCTGCTTTGTGCAGAATGGTAGTGTGTCAGGGCCTGCTGGTAGACCCTATTGGACTCTGCATGTCTCAGGCTGGCATAAGCCTTTCAACGTTTTCCACAGAAGTAAAGTTCTCTATAGGAAGAGTGCAGAAAAGCAGCAACACTTTCAAATCAGTTGTAAATCACCTCTAGGCTCACAGGTAGATGAAAATGGAAGAACTTCTAGCCCTGAAGCTACTGGAAGAAATTCTTTTTGTCGCAGCCTACGTGTCAACCTCAAAGTAATCATTCTTTTCAAGATAAATTTAATTGCATTGGGTTGGTTTTGTTTTTAATCTGAAGCGAGTGTAGCGGTGAACTGTCATGTGAGCCCAGGTTTAGTCGGTGGCAGTAAGTGCATCTCCCTTCCTGGAGGCCACTGGCCAGTCCCGCCAATCCAGCACTCGCCAGTTTCAAGCCCGTGCTGCAAAAGGCCCTGTGCCCTGTCTCGGGCAGCACGAGCGTCAGCCATTGCCCATCAGAACTGGGCACTGACCCCTCCAAGCATGTCACAAGATGTCAGCATTTTAAATACCAAAACTCAAACCAGCACCATATCCACAGTAAGAACCAAGCCTTCTGCCCACTATGGGTAGGAAATGCTCTACGGGACAACTTCATCTTGTAACCTCTCGGCTGTTCTCCATTTCTAGTGCCTTTTCCCCTTCGCCTCCGTTACTTTCTGGGCCTAACAACTGCCCGCCGCTGTTATGGGACCCCATCGCCGCTACCGGCCCTGCAGCCCCCAGGGCTGAACCTCGCCCCGCCGCCCTCCCGGCTCCCCGGGCCCGCAGGCCGCCCCGGCGGCGCTCGCCTTACCGTGACGCCGTACTTGAGAGCGATGCCCTGCAGTGTGTCCCCGGCGCTGAGCCGGTGCTCCACGTAGCGCTCGGCCAGCGGCGCCGCCACGCTCGCCGTGCTGCCGTACGAGCGGGCCTTGGTGTGGGCCAGCCGCTGCGACAGCTCGGCCTCCGACTCCAGCCCGCCCGGCGGCTCCTCCCGCAGCGACTCGGCCATGCTCCCGCCGCGCCTCAGCGACCGCGGCTCCGCGCCGGCTCCGCCGCCGCCCCCCC
>VUYV01000008.1:10415217-10475422 GCA_008711295.1 Anarhynchus alexandrinus | reverse complement strand
TGAGGCGCCGCCCGCCCGGCGGCGGCAACGGCAACAACGGCGGCGGCAACGGTAACGGTAACGGTAACGGCTCGCGGCGGCCCCGCCGCGCATGCGCCGCCGCCGGCAGCGCGAGAGGCCGCACGCGCGGGGGCAACACGCATGCCCACTGGCGGCCGGACGCCGCGCCTGCGCAGTGGCGGGTCTGCGCGCCTCACGGGGCACCTCAGGGGGTGGTGGCGGTGGTGAGGCGCCTGCGGTCGGCCCCAGTGAGCTCTTAGCGTCTTTGGCTGATACTCAAGGTGACGAGGAATTCACATTTTCCTAGAAAAACGTTACCGAGCGAAGGTGTTCTCTTTTTCCACGCACCTCCCTTTGTGAGGTGGCCTCCCCTGCAGACCGTGGGTCTCGGCCCTGTGAACTGCCCCCACCTCAGGGGCGCGCCTGGGGCGCCGAGGGCCTCAGGGCAGGGTTGGGAGTGCAGAGCAGGGGGGAGACTGTAAGCACGGGAGAGTCATCAGTCCATGGTGACTTACTGGTCACTTGCCAAGAAAAAGAGACACTTGCCTTTGTGCTGGGTCCCAAAATCTGTCTAGTAGAAACTTCTGATTTCTCTCTACCAGTTACAAAGGGGCAAGCACAGAGCACTGTTGGCTGTTGAGACTTGAATCCGTTTGTCAGCTGGAGTTTAGGTAATGCACAGTTTGTCACTGAGACTGAGAGTCAAAGAGAGTGTAAAAAGGAATGACTTTGGGTATAAGTCCATGCATACAAAAGTGTAGTAATTATTTCAGATTTATTAGAACACTAAGAGTGGGAAAACTCATTTGAGGAAAAAAATAGTAGATTTCCTGACTAATAGCTTATGTCTTAGAATATAGGTGTTATTTTAAAATGAATGTAGTAACAGTGTTTTAAGTGAGTACTTCTTGCCAAGAAACCTGTCTGTAGGCTTTCTTTGAAAGCTGAACCATTATTTCTGAACCGGAGCTTTCTAAGAAAAACTGTGTGGTACGTATAGATGGTGCACACATGTGCATCCTATACAGTCACAATATGTACCAAAATACCAAGATGTATCCAGGGCAGCCGGCTCTAGATGACTGTGCCTGAGCAGGGGTATTGGACAAGATGTCCCCCAAAGGTCACTTCCAACCTCAACCACATTGGGATTCTGGGAAGTGGTCTATGCATAAAAAACACCTGGTATGGTACTTTTTTTTTTTTCCTGGGAAGTCCTAGAAAGATAGACCTATAGCTTAAGCTTAAGCAAAAAAAGACGCGTGTGGTGACCTCAGCATTCCTCAGCCCAGTATGTATTCACATAATTATTCAGAAAAATAAAATGCATCAACTGACATAATAGCTAGTTGTGGTTTTTAGATTAATTATGTTCAGTGGGTGGCTCATGGAGTCTCTTTAAGGAATGCAGTACAAAAATCAAGGCAGTTCTGACAAATGTTGCTGATCTGGCTACAAGTGTCCAGGCATAAGTTAGGAAGATGTAAAAGCTGCCCTGCAAGATGCACGAGTTACTGATAGGAAATGACACATCAGCACCCCACCATCACATGAGAGAAGCCAATGTGACAATCCTAGAGTGTCCGAACAGAGGAACAGTAGGCAATGCATAGATAGATCAGGGCAGTACAAGAGATTATAGAAATTTATGGCAAGAAAAGGTTCACTTTAATTTTTCTGCAATCTACAATATTTTGGAGAAGTTGGAGACTCCCCTGGGGATGTCCAATTGAGTTTATACCAGATATAGAAAGAGAGCACCAAGTTGTGACATCTCTGTGCTTTCAATTCCTTGTGAAACAACTTGATCTGCTGGGCTGCATCAGCAATTCAGCCATGACCCACCTAGCGAAAGAGCTGAACTGCAGGTCAGCATTTATTAAAAATGTCCACCGTGTGTGCAGTGTGGAGTCACGGCTCGGTTTCAGCCTCTTAAGGCTGATCAATGGCAGTTAGAAACAGCTGGATGCCTGCCTAGAGCTGGAATTACTCAGACCAGTTACAGCTAAAGTGGCTTTTAGTAAAGGGGAGCTGCAGTTCAATAAAATGGAAATGTTGTTTAACATTACTGATACAATGAGCTGAACATGCAATATCAATTAGTTTGCAAATGTGTTTGACAGGTGCACTAATATTAGACAGTATTATTCCCTCTAATGTTTAAGGTAACATTAGACTCTATTTATATGCGAAGTATGTGCAATACATTTTAAATCAGCTGTCACAACTCTGAGAACAGTAGAAGCATCCCTTGCATTAGTATAAAGATACAACAGATATTTTAATGTTGAAAGCTTTATTTTAGTAATAAACCTTTTCAAGGATATGTATGAGGTTGTTTTTTTTTTTTCTGGGGTTGCTGGATTGTCCTTTCTTTGCATCAGCAAGTTGTGGAGATGTTTGTTTCTTACCCCAAAATCCATATTATACCCAGAGGAACACTTGGGTCTGGGATGTTGCCAAGATACCTGATCTGGTTAGCTGACTGCCTTTTCTCTACATAAAGTGAATACCCTCTAAACCAAAGATTGAGTTAAAATTTGAGATAAAGCTTAAATTAGGTAACCCATTTTTACCTGTGTTTTTAATATGCATTCAAAATGAGTTACAGAAGAAACTAGAAGTGTCTTGCAAATGAGACTTCATTTTTAAGGAAGAAAATTGTGTTAGCAGTGAGAACGTGGTGTCCATGCTACTGAAATATCTTCATGGAGCGGTCATGATCTTGTGAAAGATAAGGGAAGTACTGGCTTGCCTAGGGTTTCTTGGCTTTAAGTTTAAGATGAGAGGCCCTGAGAGGTTGTTAGTTATCAGACAGACCCCTGTCTGACCTTGGTTGAAGTTGGAGCTCGCTTGCTTCACAATGTCATACTAACCGGGCCTTGAGTTGGCACTATAGTGCAAATTGGCATTGTGCCTGCACTGCCTGCTTGTTGTGTTGCCCCGGGTGCGACTCCAGACAAGCTGGCAAGCTCCTCTGGCAGGCTGCAGGAAGGAACGCTTTGCACTGGTTACCCACCCCTAAAGGTGTGAGCGTTCAGCGTAGGGACATCAAACTTGACACATGAGAAAGAGTCCCTGCTACAGCTTTGGGGTTCTCACTTCCCCATAGCAGTATTCTCCCTCCTGATCTCTGAATCAGCAGCTTATTGACATACATGTGTATCTCCTGATGGGCAGGGGCTATATGGCAATTAGTTTTAATTTATTGGTTTACTGCCCGATGGTGATGTTCTCTGTTCAGCAAGGCATTCTCCTGGCACTACTGCCTCCACTTCCTTCCTCCCTGTTCTCTTCTGTCCTTCCTGTTTACTCGTTACTGCTGCTGTGACTTCTTTCCCCACAGTAGCTTCCAGTTCCAAGGAGCTGTACTTGCCCAAACCTGTTTCTTGCATTAAAATCAGTAATTCTTTCAGTAATGCTACCATTGAAGTCACGTAACTGGGGATTGGACTTGACACTCTCATCAGACTTACATGGGACAGAGTTCACTCCTCTGAGTCATTGTTCCAGGGCTGGCTGCAGACGTCGTTACATCTATTACTCATTTCACATTTGGGAGGTTATTGCTGCAACTATAGCAGCTGGAAACATACTTTTAAAATGAAGGCTTTAATTTCAGAGACTTCAACTAGGCATTTTGGAGTGCCTGCCTGACCTAAGGCTTCCTTAGAGCTGAGTCTGAAGAAGGGGAAACCCCTTTCTGCTTTTTTTTCTCAGGGACATGTTGAGACTTAGATAATACTAGCTTTGTATTCTTATATAAACTCCTTGTACAGGAATTGGTTAAGGACAGAAAAGATGCATGGGAGCTAATATTACAATATTTACTGAGGCAGCAGTAGTTAAAAGGTAATTCTAATGAATCATTCAGTTTAGGAACTCTCACTGCCTCTTCTGTCTTTCTGAATTTGTTCTGAGGATGAGTTTTCTTTTCAGTAGAGCTTCATGATGAATTTTCTAAATAACCAACAGTTTTTAAGTCTATGCAGTCTATTGACTTCCAGTTAGTATTGGATACTTAGCTGCCATGTTATTGAAAATCATCCATATCTTGATCAGTAAATGCACGGTGGTCTTGATTTATTTTTAATATTATATAGGTTAACAGACTAAAGTCAGCAAACTTCTAAAATAGAGATCAGTATCAACTGAGTCTAGTTAAGGTGGCTGATATGATTTAATGGCAAAGTAAGTAGAGAAGAGACAGCCTTTTAGCTAGGTGATCATTCTGTTAATAATCAGATATTTATCAGCTACTTTGTCAGTAAAGAAACCCAAATTTGCTTAGTAAAGGATTAAATGGACCGGCAAGCGTTTCTGAACTTTGATGTTTATGATGATGCAAGCCAGGGACATTACCATTTATAATAGTTGTACTGATGTAGGACAGGGATGTTTTAATTTCAGGAACAATAAAAAACCTATCCTTGTGGGCTATATGCGTGGGCAGATTCACAGTAATTAGGACAGAATAGTAAAAAAGAAGGCTACCCCCTGGTAATGAGTGGTGTATCAAGCTCTGCTGTACACCTCTGCTCACGTTGCAACCTCTGACAAAAAAAAAAGATGTAATGTAGGACAAAGATCAGAGACAAATTCTGCCTTTTAAGAATAATAGCCCTGGGTTCTGCAATTAATTGCAGCAAGGAGAGAGGGTCTTGCATGAATTTCAAAAGGAAAGTAGGTTTGCCTGAACTGATGAACATTACTTAAGCTGCACTCATATTCCTCATCAGAATAAGCCCATTATGTAGCAGTAGCAGCTGTGAGCCATTATTAATATTTAACGCTCTTAGCAGGGGTTACTGTGGGTTTCTGTAATAAGGTTACAAGACAGCATTGCAATATCATGTAGTGTGGGTTTGCATTCTCAGAGCTTTTTTGGCTTTGTATAAAGTGCCAGTGTAGTTTTATTTATTCCCCTTCCCTAGCATTTGCAGAGGCTGAATATCTTTCTCAGCTGCATTGTAGTGTATGATTAACCATTCTTCATTGCCTCTAGCTCTACTTATACATCACCTACTACTTAGTAATGCGAGTATTGCAAGTCCCATGCTGGTAGGAGCAGTCCTGCACAGGAAAGGATGCAAGCGGTTTGGATCCCGTGGCGAGGGCTGGCTTATGCTATCACAGATGAGTTCTGTTTCCTCCAACCATGTGGGTTTTGGTGTGGTCTGCTGGAGGATGATGATACCAGTCAGCTTCTTCCTAAATACATCTTTTGACTGCTACTTGTTTTCTACCTGCGCATGCTGAAAGGGCCCGCAGTTCTTGGGCAGTTCATAGTTGTTTCCACTGAAAATAGGTGGGTATCTTCAGGCACAAGATGGAATTGTCATGTTTTTCACATCTGCATCAGAGGAGACCATCCGTGGCTGTATTAGAGCTTGGGTCATGGGGCCAACAGGCAGTACCTAGCACAGCACAGGGGACTTGGCAGGCAGGGAGTTGCTGCTGACCCTGCTTTGGAGGAGTGCGGGACAAGCTATTCAGTGGCTCTTCAGGGGAAGCCTTTGGCCTTCAGGCTCTCTTTTTGTGCAAGTTCATTTTTAGCCTTTTTGTTATTTGTCAGCTTTTTCTTTAAGTCATAAAATCCTTGACGTCAAACTATTTACAGGTCTGTCTGGTTAATAAGTTATCAGGCAGTGAAGTCAACAGTACAGAAGGAGGAAACATTTGGAGCAGCAGCATAGATACCTATTAACATCATAAACAACATAAAATACTGTTGTACACTAAGAAGCAATTGTTAGGAAGGTGCCCTGGGACAGTGCCTGCTGCCCTTCAACAACTTTTGGGATAAATGTAGTCAGTTTAGAACTAAAATGTCAGGCTATAGCCTTCCTGAAATTCACATCTTGTTGATGATGTATGCAACCTCAAATTATGTGTAGCAGATGAATACACATTGACTAACTTCATAATGCATCAATAGCATGGTCCCTTTTACACTGTTTAGCCAGTGTATTAGTGACAGGAGATGTTGGCATCATACCCTTTACCTCCCAAGATTGCTTATAGATTTGCAGGTGGTGATGCCTTATGTTGCTTATCTGTTGTCCATGTAAACCCTGCTGCAAGACAATGGCAGCACATCAAGCTCTTTCTGGAAGGGGAAGAGTGCAGAGAGGGACACCAAAAATAAAGTGCTTAAAACATGGACCTAAATGAGTGAAGAACAGACTTCTTGAGTGATTTCTGTATCATTGGACCTCATGAAACTGTGTTTGATTTCAATTTCCAGAGTGAAATTAATGTCAAAATCAGTTCTTGCATATTTCATTGGAATATTAGTCATTGCAGGATATTTCTGAATTTAAACATGTTTTTAATTTAGCTTCTCTGTGTTTCTCTTCACACTGCCTCACCTGTCCATGCTAACTGCTGCTCCCCATAAGCTTCCTCTGTTCACATGCACCTGCACCCCAGCTAAGGCAGGATCCTCACCATTATCCCACTCTGCCATCGCTGCTGAGCCTTCTGGTGCCAAGTTACCAATACTATCTTCCTTTCCCTGCTGAATTCAAATTCGGTGCAATTAACCCCTGCTTTAGCCTCTTTTAATTAGAAAAGCAATGAATACAATAAATCTGGATGTAATGAGAGTTAATGACACCTCTACTGATGTGTAAACCCAACAGTGAACATGAGACAGACAGCTCTGTCATGTGGGAGAGCTGTGCAAAATAGCCAGAGGGATGGTAATAAGGAAGTGTCTTGTCTTCACCCCATTCCTTCTCTGTGAGTGGCTTTTTCACTCTCAACATTCTTGGTTGGAGAATATTTTATTGGAAAATCTGTAAACAGGTGATTCACCACTAGAAATGCCTTATTAATACAGATATTTAAAAAAATAGTAAATTCAATATTAATTTGTCAGTGGATGTTTTTTCTTTAAAGTGTCATTATGCACCTCACTTCGCCAAAGTAGTTCCAGTCACAGCTCTGTCTAGAGCCAAAGGGAACTTTCTTAATTAAGTGAAGAACCACAGAGGAAAAGACTGCTTTACTTATATATGTTCTTACAATTCCTTTTTTAGGCTTATTTTTACCAACAGTTTTTTATAACCTGTTCAAACAGGTCAAGAATAATTGATTTCATACATGCCTTTAGATTTGTTTTAGCTCAGGAAGACTTAAAAAATATTAAACAGCACTTTTAACCCTTCCCTCAATCTTAGGATTCAGTACAACAGCAATCAACTTGTGGTGTCAAAGATGTCTGTCCTTTATCAAAGTGTACCTCAAACTGCTTCATCAGGGAATCCAGAGAAGCTGTCCAGAAATTCCACAAGAACATGAATGAAGTCAGCAGACATGCAAAAATCCAGGTCAGAATATCAAGTTTTTCATCTTCATGTGCTACCTTCTAAACTATACTTATTCTCACTCATTGACCCTATTTCTCTTCACTGTTCATCCTCATCCTGCATTTCCATCTTTTTGTTGCCCTTTCTCCTTCAGGTGGATCTGCCTTCATCTATGGAGTTGAAGTAGTCTAAGACAGAATCTAAACCGCCAGTAGACTTGGTCTGTACTCTGGACTCCAGTTTGTTTCAATCTGTGGAGTCACTTAGGTGATTAAGAGTGTAACTTTGAAATTTGGGCTGTAAATCTTCAGCTGCCTGCAGATATCCCAACAGTCCCTTGCCCACTTGAAAGAAGAGTTAGGAGGAACATACAGATGCTTGCTCTTGCATGTATACATGTGTCTGGAGGGAAAAGAGCTTAGAAAGAACAGCAGTTGAAAATAAGGGGAAGGGGTTCTGTTTGTGAATATTTTCCTTCAAGGAGAAACACAGTTTAACTCTTGCCTTTAAAAGAGCAACTCAAATTAGGTTTTTGCTGTGAGTCACTTCCAAAATTACCTGCATTCACTGAGTGCAGAGGATACCTCAGATTACAGCTTCCCCAGGCCTGAAGGTGGTGGCGCTTGTGGTGCTCCTCTGAGAGCAGCCTGTCACTGGTAAGAAGGAAAGCTACTCTTTGAATAAGAAAACAAAACAGTGATGAGGGTGCTTTTGAAGCTGTGTAGCAATTTTGTGTTCCAAGAGCTCTCTTTGCCTTCCAGGATATTTACTAGTGTATATTTTCCTCCTGTGGGAATATTTTAATTTGGCCTAATTGGCCTTGTAGCTCATGTTGTCATTCAGTGTCCAAAACTGGAGTATGTTTTTGGCCCGTGACTATTTTTAGCTGGTGTAAATAGGGCACTAACCCAGCAGCATTCATGCTTTTTATTACAGGCCTTTCACTTTGGGCAGTTGGCCTTAGAAGTATTACAATGGCATTATCGGAAGTGAGAAGGTGATGATGACCAAGTGGGTCATTGTTTTGTATCCTGACAGTTTCTGGGTGCTGTTCCTTAGCTTTTAAAGTCACAATTTTACAAACACTTTCTGTGATCTGGTAAAAGGCAGTTGGCTGATCTGAGTGAAAACTAACTTTTTCCCATTCTCAGGTGAATAGTTTCCACTGGGGAGAAGGGTGGGAGACAAGGGTGCGTGTGCATCTGCCTTTCCTTCTGGTGGCCAAGACACATGCAAGCTAAAGTCGCCGTACAGTCTCTGCTCTTAATTATCTGGTATTGACCTCTTACTCCTTCATTGCTTACACTTCAGTACTCAGCTCATATTGCCGCCCTGTTTATATAGATACAGAAAGCTTTGAGATCAACCTGCAGACAAAATCTTCACGGTGAGCTAAAACAGTCCGGCAGTTTGGTGTCCTTCATTTTTGTTCCCATGGTTTTTTTTACTGAAATGCTGCCCTCGAGTGGCGACCAGCTGATTGATCCCAACTGGATTTCACTGAGCCGTTCCTCCTGCCTGGCCGGTGCCCTGTGTGCCCCTTTGGGGGTGACTGTCCCCGGCGCTCTGGTCCCCTGAGCGCAGCGGGGCTCCAGAGGCAGTGTCCAACTGAAGCCAGCTGCTCAGCCCACTCTCTGTGCTGACCAGTGCGAAGTTTCCAAGCGATGTTGCAGCACAGCAGCTTGAACTCCCTGGCAGCAACAACGTCCTCAGCTTTTACAAGAAAAGGGAAAACTGTAATTCTGAAGGAAATGTAATGATTGGAGATGCTACTCTGACTGCAGGCCCTCTAAACGTAATTTATATGAACGCTTCTTCCTGTAGCTCCATCCGTTGTGCAGTTTCTGAACTACAGTTCATGGTTTTAACTTTGTCAAACAGTATTTTTCTGTGACAGCGTAAAGATCTCTGAGCTCGTCTAAGCAGTACTTCTCCTGTGCTCTCTGGGTTTCCCCACAGTGTTTTATAACTTCCTTTCTGTTAAACTCTGAGCAGGCTCAAGTTGTTCTCTGACAATGTGGCACTTCTGGAGGAAACGTCCTGTAGGAAGGTAGCCTCTGAACAACCTCCAGAGCACCCCGACAGTTTATTAAGTCAGAATACAAGATGAAGAGTTAATAAAGGGATAAAGGTGGCTTGTAGGAAAGCAACTTGAGGTGTTACTGCTTTCAGTTTTATACTATACTTCTTTGCTGAGGTTGAACTCTTTACAGCAGTTTTGCTCGAAGCATAAGTACGCTGGCTCCTCAGTAAGTCATAGCTTAGTGTGCAGGCTTAACTCACAGGTACTTGTTTTTCTGGGCCACTGAAAAGTGTGTCAGTATGTGACTTGTTTTGCCTGCAAGTTAAAAAGCCAAAACAAAAATAAGGGGGTTTTATGTGAAGGAAGTTAGGTCTTTTGGGAAGACTTTGTTTTTAGCATTCGCAGAGTATTTGAAGAGTACTCCATGTTTCCATGCTTCATTGTAGACCAATTGTTCAAAGTGATATATAATCTTATCTATAGGTTATTAACTCTTCTGGCAAGTAACAAGTGTGTCCTATTGGGAATATTCTCATGTCCTTATCTTTTCCTAAAGACAGAGGATAGTGCTCTTCTTATGTACTGTAAACTTCTATCATCCTGCACAATGTGCAAATACCATACTTTCTTTCTGCACTAACACATCTAATTAGGGATAGGCTTGTTTCTTCAAGCATCAGTATGGTTTGTGGAGTCAGATATAAGTGAGTATATAAAGTCATTAAAATTAGAATAGCTTCTTCCTCCTCAAAGGATTTCAGCTGCAGAGTCCCTTCTAGGGAGCCCTTCAGGACTGATTATTTAAGTGCCCCAGTCTTCCCTACTTCCCTGTTCCTTCTGAATCTCTTTAGGTGCTGGTCTGATTTATTTTTTTTTCCAGCTAGTTTCCCCCTTACTGCTCTGCCCTCATCCCATAAAGTACTTGCTGCAATAACCAGCTAATTTCTGCTCATCATCCTTCGGGTGATTAGTCTTTGCAGTAGTTGTGCCTATGTGTGTATGAATATATGGCATGTATAAGTATATGAAGGCCTCTGAGAGCCTCCGTGTGAAATATCTGTGTCAAATATTGTCAGTAAAATAATCTCCTTGATGATTTGGCTCAGCTGAGGACTGCCTGTACTGAAGAGCTCTCTCAGAAATGATTTACATCTCTATTTCTAGTTGCTGAGAGCTCCTTAATTAAAACTCTGGTACTGGCCATAAAATGAGATTTTTTTCAAATGATTGTATTGGCACTTCACGTGCTTTTACCCAGCGCTATCCAAAGTTCCATCAAAACAGAGTAAAGTATGGGGAGACTGTCTGGGGCATTATTACCACAGGCAAGAATACAGAAAGGAAATGCCCAACAGGTACATACTGGTTTATGCTCTGAATTTGCAAACGTGAATGCCAGACTTGCAAGCAGATGTTATGAACAGCTGATTCCAGAGCTGAAGTTAGTAAGTTGGAGTGTTTGAAGCAATGGTTATGTCTAATATTAAACCAGTGGTAGGTCAGATGCTAAATGCCAATGACTAGGCTGAATACATATGGAGGTTTGGGCAATGGGTCCTGGAAGCAGTCAGTTTTAAATTTGCACTGGACTTTCAACTGAAAGTACTTAGCTTGCTAGAGCTGCAATGAGAGGAGGCAGATTCTCTGTTTCAGCTAGACTGTACTAGTTACATTAGATTTCACATTTATTTATAATATTTCACGTTTATAATAAATGTGAATACATTTTGATACATTTAATCCATTACTTAAATGAAATTTAATTTGATGCATTTAATTTTGCTACATTAACAATTTACAATAAATGTGAATGAATTAAATGTATCAAAATGGAAAGCCAATGTATGGGGAAAAAAAGAAAATAATTTGCTGTCACTATGTGAAAATGAAAAGAACCCCTGCTTGTTTCTGTCAGGAGCTGTAATAACATACTATCACCCATTATGTGTTTTGGTGGGCAGGTAATCTGTATAACACCATGATAACCTTACAGTATAACAATGCTGGATTTATGCCCTAACACTCATGAGTATATCGAATTGGTGTTTTTTTACACTGAAACACAAGTTGCAAACATAAGCAGTAAAATGTACAGTGCCATAGAGTAATAAATAGGACCAATAGATTAATATGATCAGTCAGAAAGAAATAGATGATTAGTAGTTTCATTGTTAGGATTCATATTTTAATCGCCCGGTTCTTCTGTAAAAGAAACGAGATCAAAGAAAATAAAATGTTTTGCTTGGTGGGTCGTGTGAGTTGGGGGTTTTTGTATGAAAGCCTTCTGTAGTGATTACTCTTTTCTACAGAGTTTAGAGGCAGTATGGTGGCAGAAGATTATGTGAGATGGTGAAGCCTGAATTGGAATAGGGACCCGTTGATTTGCTTGCTGCTTACATTAAATAATCTTTGCATCCCTTGAATTTCAAATTTGGTCACGCATAGCATAGTCTATGCTATTGTATTGTGTTCTTAAAAAGGTAACATAAAAAGAAATGAAGGGAGCAAAATGGAGAACGTTAGTAAAGTAGGAACGCTTGCTCCCTGCAATTCAATGCAGAAAAGCACTTTCCCTTCCCTTTCCTGCTGAAATCCTTAATATACTTTTGGCTTTAGTTTCCAAGCTCAGTCCAGCATCCATTTGTTACTGTGCAGTGAATCTGTGTATGACACTAACTAGACATGGCAGCTCTTTTCTAAAATAGACTGTTCCAATCTGTCACTTTATTCTTTGGCACCAGGGATTTTCATTTTCCTGAGATGAACTCCACTGCTGGCCATCCAACCTGATGGAGTGGAAGAGCGGCAGAACAAACTGCTGCCATCAGCTAATTCACCTGAACAGAGCAGTGGGTGAGACCTCCCTCATCCTTTGAGTGTCCTGTCGTTTGCAGTGGCCGAACAAATATTGTCACGACGGCAAGTGAGCCAATAGGAGGAATTACCTGAAAGAGCCTGGTTATTTTATGCAAACACCTGTGCTGTTCTTAGTCATATAAGTTTGCTGGAACTTGCCTCACATCTTGTTTGCTGTTAAGCAATTCTTTCAAGCTACTCCAAATCATTTTCTAGCTCCTTGTCACATGAAGAGCCTGAAAAGGTATCTTCATATCTTCAGCTTCTCAGAATCAGTCTGCTGCTGTTTCCTGGCGAGCATCCCTGGCAAGTTTGTTTCAGTAGGAAGTAATCATGGAAATAATTAGCATTTAGTACCAAGGTCGACTTTCTTTTAAAATTACATATAACCCTTGAGGCCTACCTGTTTGTTACACTGGTTATAGCTGACAGGATGCTTTTCTCCATGAAAAAATGCAGCTTGATCACAAAAATAGAACCACTGAGTGATGCCTTCGTTCACTTTGTTTGCTATCTTGCTTCTAGAAGAGCATGCCACTTAAAGCAAAGAGAAGGTGAAGGAGGTGGAGCACGGGGTAAAGGAATCTTTCAGAAGAGCAAAGTGGTCAGGAGCTGTATCTTGACCTTGCAGGTACAAAACATGAAGTTTAACTGCAGCTCCATAGCTGGGAACAGAAGCTGAAAGGCTTCAAGCACAAATCAGGTGTAGAGTGAGAGCAGCCCTCTGGAGCCAGAGTCTCTGTAAAGCTGTGTCTGTGCCTCTCCAACGACTTTGCGTAAGGAAAAAAAAAATTAAAAATGGTTATTGTTATGATTTGGTCCTCATCTTGCATGGATCCTGAGGGATTAGAACAGCATTGTGGGATGGATAGTCAGACCTTTTTGTTACCTCTGTCCTCTTCTGCAGCATCATGTGAGATAACGTGACTCTGCAAAAAGAGCCTTCTAGATTTTTTTCTCTTCACCCCTCTTCCATGTATTTAGTCATATATATCAAACTTGGCAAGCTGACCGCCAGTATTCAATGCATGAATTGAGAAACAAGGAGTACTGAATATATTAATCTCCTGAGTGTTGTGACCTAGTTGCCAACTGCTTTCATTAATTACTGTTTTAATTGTCTGTCAGGGTAAGAGTAATTTGGTAATTTGCCTTCGTTAAAAGTTGCATTTCATACTATCAGTATATTTCCACTCACTCGTATGACCAATTAGTATGAAATGTAAATTGAGTACAAAATATGTAAGAAAGAGAGAACTTTTTAAAAGGAGAATATTACATATTAATCGTTCTTCTGGTTGAGGGAGAGATCTGTTCATATAATCAGTCCAAGTCGGTGCTGAGAAATACATGAAATCTAAGAAAAATCAAGAGAAGTCTGCTAAAGTCACGTTTCTGGGAGAAAGATATGACTGTGGATATCAAGTGGCTCCGAGGGCACAATTTTTGTGAAGTTGCAGGGGTTTTCACCTCCTATCAAGTGCACTTGCTCATCTCAGTGAATATTTGTACAAATGGCTCAAACAGCATGGGAACTTTTGTAGTAAACAATTACATGCCTCCTGGGGCAATGATGAGTGCCTTAAAATTAGCAGGCAGAAGCATAATGTTCAGCAGTAGTTCCGAGATGCTGGCTCTGAATTAGATACTAAAATTGGAATCTTATTTCACAGCCTTGAATAGAAAAAAGCTGGATTTGAACAAGAACTAGGTTTTTTGTTTTAACTGGCAAAATTAACTTCCTTGAAGAAAAAGGTTGTGTGAACTGCGCTTCAGCTAGCTTGGTTATGCAAAGATTCTTCAGCCCGTTTTACTGAAGTAAAATTAATAGACATGTTTAATCGTCCTGTGAATTGGGATCATTATTTTAGTATAGTCATAACTACAAAGGAAAATGTTAATCACTGAGATTGGATTACGCAGTGACCTTTTAAATCCATGGTGTTTGCAGCTATTAGACTTGCTTCAAAGTAGGAGTCGGAAAGCACTTTCAGCATTGGACCTTTTGGAAATAGTTTAAATGTTTCTGTTTCTGTCCAAAAAAACCCAGTCAAATTAAAGAAATGCTACTTTCCAGTTACTGATTTTTTAATTCTTTGTATAATCCACACCATGAATACACATGATTTTCTCCAGTGCCTCAGTGTCCTGAAAAACCAGCAGTTTTCAGTTTCTGTTTATAAACTTGTAGACTTCTTTTTCTTGATTAAAAGGACTTGATGTTTTGGTTTGGTATTTACATTAAATCTGAAAGTGGAAACAAGAAACCCAAGTTCTTTCAAGCAGATCTTTCTCCAGAAAAGTAGGACTGCAGCTGCTTATGAGTTGTAGGTCAGTGGCTGTGATGGTACTGGTCACCTCTATGGGGTTTCAATGGGGAAAGCACCTGCAAAGAAAGAAGGGTTTCTGTGGAGAGCAGCAGGTGAGGACCAGGACGTGAGGAGTCCTTGCTCTGCTGCAGAGGCTGAGTGAGGTCCCTGGGCAGTTGGTCTTGCCTGGGCTGGTCCCGTCAGACTGAAGTTGCTTTAAGAAGTACCTGGGCTTGAGGTCACTGGAGAGAACAGAATACGTGAAGGTAAATGCCGCTGGGATTCTATACATTAGGTGCAATGGAGCCAGACGTGTTTGTAATTTTGAACTCTAAAATAGGGATAATAAAACTGCTGGTTTAGTTTCTAATCTCTTTGCAATGGTAACTATGCTTCTGCTAGATATTTGGGCTCTACATGGCACACTGGGGCCTCCCATTCAGCCTCAGGCTGCTAGGCTCCGTAAAATATAAATAGCTGTTACAAATGCACTTGCAATCTTTAGAGCTAGTCTTGTAGCTTTTAATTGACCCGAGTGATTATCTCAGCTATAGTGAGAGCACTACCTGAGCTGTTCCAGTGCAGGGCTTAGACTCATCTTCTTAAAAGCTTCTTTATGAATCATAACTCTTTCTGTCCTTGAATAACTTAAAAACTAACAGCATTGCAAATCTTAAGATTAACAGTCCAAACCTCTTAATGGTGGTTGGTTTTGACGTATATCTGAAGAAGTAGGTACCATTACTCATCCTCACTTGGACTACATCCCTAGGTCCATTTTGTAACATCCTGTAGTTCTGTTTCCTCATCACCATCTCCTGACCTGGCTCTGTAAATAGGCAGGCTTCTGTTGAATGTTAAATCTGGCAAACGAGTAAATCAAGTAGAATGTGTATTCAGAGCTGACATTTCAAAGGTGAAGTCTATGAGGATTAGACTAGGATTGAATTTATTTTTCCAAAAGTGATTACGCTAAAACATATTTCTCTGCAGTGGACAACATTGTGCCCTACTTTTAATTCAGTCACTTTTCTAACTACATTCACTAATCAGGAATTCTCTTAGCAAATGTTTTTGCTTGCAAGGATTTCTGCTCATCATCTCTATTGCCAGCATATCATCTGTGCACAAAATCTACCTTAGCTTCACTGACAGTCCATAAAGTTTCATTTTAAGATATCAGTTATTACGTTAATATATCCATGTTAGTCTTCCATGTTGTCTGTATTCTCTCAGGCTCTCTAGTGCTTCTCATGAACCCAGATTTTAGCAGAGTAGGCATTTCCTTATAGTGACCTCTGTCTCACTCAGTCTTCCCTGCATGTGGCTGTGTTTTGGGTGGTGGTTTGGGGATGAGGCTGCTATTGTTTCAGCTGTGCTGTTACACAGAGCAGCATAGTTGCTCCTTGTAGGTGTGTGGCTGTTTACGCTGAATTTCAGGAGACTCAGGCCAGTCTATCACCATGAACAGCATCAGTTTCTACCTATTTTTATATTTTGTCTCCTAACAAGAGCATGGGCTCTGATTAGTCTGTCTTCAAGTCAAACCTTCAAGTCAGTCTGAACTGGCTTCAAATTATAATCATGATTCGTCTCCCAGTTTTCATATGTAAATGGGATGAGATCAAAAAACAAGAGCTTGATGTTCTTTATTACAACTGGACTGGTCATTTTGAAGAATAAGTTTGATCTTCCCTGTGTCATCCTGGCAACAATACCTGTAAATAGGTTAGTTCTACCTTGTTAACATCAAACCCCACTGTGTCTCAGGTATGAAGGGCAGGTCAAGAAAATGTCCTCTCATTGGAGAGAACGTTTTGTTAGTCATGTTTTTCATCTGCACCCAGACAGGCTTTTCTCTACAACTCTCATTCAAGAGAAAGTGATGTTCTGGAGAAGGAATGTGTCCCTGCTCCTCCCTGAGCTAAAAGAAGTCCTCAGCATTTTAGACTATCCTCAGGAATTTCTTCTGGGCAGTTCAGTCATTTGGTCTTAGTAAGGCAGGTTCAGCAGGAGCCCTGAACCTTGGGTGAGTCTTTTCTGGGGGACAGAGTCAACAGCATCTGAGGAGTGGGGTAGAGGGGGAAGTCCAGATGCTGATTTACATCACTTAATGCTGAGATTAAAATAGGGAGCTCTTCACAAGCCACAGCTATTAGCTAAAGGCTTGGCTGTATCTGGAGAAGTCTTTTGTGCTGTCTACATTAAGGGAAAAGCACTTCAGATTTTGAACCTTGAAGTCTAATTGTAAGGTCTTGAAAGAACAGAGCTGTGGTTATATCCCCTACACTGCAGATCCTTTCTTGCTGAGGACATCAGGTAATTAGGGGGACAATGCTGGTCTCATTCTCCTGCTTCGTATAACATACCTTGTATGTATTAGCAGTACCATTTTTAAACCTATTTTATATGTGTAAAGCAGAGATCATCTTGAGTGCTTTTAGTTAAAGGGAAAATGGAGATTCTCGGTGCAGTGCCATTTACTGCTTCTAGTAGATCTGCAGCCCTTTCCTTGGCAGCATAAAAATGGTTGGAAGCAGCAGGTATTAACTGGAAAGGTAGTATGAAGAATCAGTGAGGAGATCTGGGCTCTGTAATATGAATAGAGACTTCTTTTGGTGATGTATCTGAAGGTGGGATGAGCATCAGTGACCATATGCATATAGTTGTGGTATATGTAATGACCTTATGATTAAGAACGGGCAAATCCATCTTTCAGCTGTTAGAAATAGTCATCACTGAGGAGCCAGTCCTAAAAACCTGTAATGGTAACTGTGCAAAGGCCACATACTCAGGGAATAGTGGTGTTGCTCCATTCAGCTCTACTGGAAGAACAGGGTACAGCTGAATGGTTCTGAATACTTACAATGGGAATGTGCTATTCTGGCTATGCAATGATTTAGAGATGAGTTTAAAAATGCTTAAATCAGGCCTGTGAGAATGCAGGTTTTCACATCTGAAAAAGCAAATTGCTTCGTGGGTTTTGATTGTTGGTTTTTGATATTTTTTTTTCCTTTTTTTTTTCTGAGTATGTTCTTGTCTTCCTTGAACACTTAGTTATTTAGTCTATAGAACTTACAGGCTGGTTTATTACTCCAGGCTGTGAGTTTCCATTGCTCGTCATTAAAAGTGGATCTTTACAGTACCTGTTGTATACCTTGTCCCAAGTTGATTTTCCTTTATTAAAAAATGGCTTTTAGCATCCACTCTGGATTCATATCTTCCCGTAGTGCATGCTATGACTGGAATTTCCTTTGTTATAAATTGTTTCAAAAGATTAATTGCTAAAAATTACAAGCACGTAGAGGGCTAGCCTTTCTTGTTTTCTTTGATTTTGCATCTCTTTTTCCTGAATGAGTTCTTGTATAGACTTTCATCTAATACTGAAACAGCAAAAAAAAACCCCAACATTTCCAATGGTGTCTTCAGTTTTGAACTCTGTACTATAGTGATTTCTAGCCTATGATCTTTGGATTCCTGAAGGTTAGTGGCCTAGTGTCCATCTACCATAAGATGTAATGTTATTTGTGGTAGGTCTCAGTAATCCCGGTGGGAGGAGAGAGGACAAACCCTGACCTCTTCCTCCCATGATCAACGTTACAACCGAGGGCATGCTTGGGACCTTCGGATTCCAGGTCTATCTTTTCCTTCCTTGCTCTGATGCTGAAGGGACTTTCTGCATGTTAGAGGCTGACAGGTGCTGGCAGTGACTGAGGTCCTTTAGTGATGAGCACACAGGCTCTAGGCAGATCTGCTTGGTGTCCATCACCTTGGCAGTGGTCACGCCAACAGCTGTACTTAGTCCCGCTTCATCAGTGCTCCTTGAAGTTCAGGGCTTTTTCCCATATGCTGTTTGGACTGGCTGTAGTGTCTGCTCTTGGCTGTCTGTTTGAAGTCTTTCGGTGGCTTGCCTAGGGGCTGCGGTAAATATTGCGACTGTTGGAGAAAGGAAGGAGCGAGAATCAAGCCAGTAATTAAAGGCTGCCTATTCTGAGTAATCCAGTGGTTAAAGCACAGTTGCTATGGCAGCACTGCCCGTGGATGCTCCAGCCTGAGTCACGCTCCTCCTGCTCCCCTCTGCCTCCTCCTGCTCCCCTCTGCCTCGCTGGGGTGCCTGGCTGTGTGTGTGCAGAGAGGGGGACACTGCTCTTGCTCCTACCCAGGCAGTGAGCAAAGGCTTCAGTGACTCACGGCAGAAGTATTACTGCAGCCCCAATGAGCTCAACTGGAAAACAAATGCATGACCGGTGGATAAATCTTCATTGACAGGGTAGTGCATCAGGCTCTGCAGAAGCTGCTACAGGAAATGTCAAGGGGACTTCTATTTTTAACATTTTGTTGGGTGAAGGGGGAAAAAAGTATTGAATGTATCTGTGCCTCAGTTTCCACCTCTGTAGTTGTGTTAAGGATGCATACAGTACTTGCTGTTTGAGTAATTTTAAATGTTTGCACCAAAACTGTTTGGCAAAATGCAGCAAACTATGATTTATTAATGATTTGAAGATGGTCCAAAAATTGCAATGTCACCCATGCCAGTCAAAGGGGGAGTGCAATTGATAGCCACCGCTTCTAAAGCAGGCTTGTTTTCTAAGTGTAGAGGTGACAATAGAGGGGATATTCTGGGGATCAGTAACCTGAGGCAGCCATTAATGCCCAGTTTGGAGAAATGCATAAAGATGCACCACCCCCAAAAGTATTTATTTATGTGCTTTATGTATTCCTTAGAATCATAGAGTCATAGAATGGTTTAGGTTGGAAAGGACCTTGAAGATCATCGAGTTCCAACCCCCCTGCCATAGGCAGGGACACCTCCCACTAGACCAGGTTGCCCAAGGCCACGTCCAGCCTGGCCTTGAACACCTCCAGGGATGGGGCCTCAACAACCTCTCTGGGCAACCTGTGCCAGTGCCTCACCACCCTCACAGTGAAAAACTTCTTCCTAATGTTCAATCTAAACCTGCCCTCTTCCAGTTTCAAGCCATTCCCCCTTGTCCTGTCACTACATGCCCTCATAAAAAATCCTTCCCCAGCTCTCCTGTAGGCCCCCTACAGGATTTAGCTCTGCAAAAATCTCAGTGCATTTACAGTGAGGCCCACATATTCAGCCCAAATCTAGTCCTGCCTCCTCTCCCTCTTCAGTTAACTGTAAGTGACTCGTTTGTCATCCTGCGACTTCTTCGTTACTGGAGGCAGACCTGCTGTGCTCTCTGTCCCTGGCCAAGCAGCTGCTGGTACTAACCTACCCGAAGCCACAGTGGGTGAGTGGGGAGCTGCACCGTGCAGGGCACCCCACTGAATGCCAGCACTTGTGTCACAGCTCGCTTTCTCATTCCTGCTGCTTGTAAAACTTGCTGACGGTAATGTCATCATTTGCCTTTGCAATAAGTTGATGTTAATTAATAGTAGGTGACTGTGGTGTTTCCAACAGAGTACATGTGCATTCCCTGTTAAAACCCAATGGACTAAACCTGATTTTGTGACAATGAGCAGGCAAGGATGGGCAGTCACTTGCTGCTTGCTCGGGCTTTCCTTCACAGCGTAGGAATACTGTTTGTGTCCTGTACAGCAGATAAGAGAGGATTTCCAGATATAGCTCAGCCTAGCAGCAGTGTTTATTCTAAACTCCTACAAGGTAGGTGCAGTCTGCTTAGGCACCATCAGCGCGCTGATGATTACTGCAGGTGCTGGGCATGATCTGAGTGAAAGCAGTTAGTAGGTGCTTGCTAACTTGGATGGTGATGAGGTTAAACTGTGATTGTACAGTGCCAGGTTCCTCAGAGCTGGGGTGAGAGTTTTACTGTATGTACCCTTTGTGGTATCTAAATTCTTTTGGGGGTAAATTTCTCTTTCATTTCAGAGCAGCTTTCTTCAGGGGAGGAGATTCAAAGGGTCATCCAGAGGGCTGATTAGCTTGGCACTGGTTGAAACATTTTCAAGTAAATTAGCCTGCTGAGGTCTCCTTTGTTAAGTTCCAAGCAGAGCGAATGATTGGGCTCAGTGTGAACATCCGGAAAAGGATCCAGAAGGTCGGTGCCAATGCTTTTTTAGTATCTCTGGCAGATGCTGTGTGCCAAACTGCTCGTGTGTCCAGAGGTAAACTTAATCACCAGCTCTGAGCTGACATTCCTCCACCCCAGCTGAGCTGACAGGGACCTTAGGCTTTTCACTTCCTCTGTAGCAGGTGGATTTTACTTTCAGCACGTGAAAATACCTGCCTATGTCGTACCTAAGTCATTCCTGCCATTGCATCACTTATTCTCTGGAATACAATTCTAGTTTCAACTTTTTTGTTTTATTCTAGATGATGGAAGTATTTGGCCTGATTAAATCATAGGCGGGGTACTGGTATGCAATTTACGAATGTCAGATACACAAGAGGTCAGACTAGGTGGCCCCATAGTTCCTCTTATGGGAAAAATGAGACCCAATAGGATCATTATTATAAAGCAACAAGCAGTTTCAAAGCAGAAGGAGCTGACAGTAACTTATGGGCAAAGCCGTGACCTGTATCACCAGGGTGATTAAGTACATCCGTGGCCTTGGTGACAGCTTATCCGACACTGATATGAGTGGCACAGCTGGATGCTACAATGACTGTGTGCATCAGTGGAAAAACAATAAGCAAAACCTTTTGCAAGTCTCCTCCTCGGAACCCAGATCTCCTCCTTGGATATTCTTACAGTGATTCATTCTGACTCCAAGCTAGCAAGACAGCCCAGTGAGTCCTTCACAGGACAAGCAGGTATTTCAGCAGGCGTCTCTGGGGACTGCTGCTCTTCTCGACACTTGCTGCGTGCAGGTTTGAGTCCCGGCTGACTTCAGGGCATGAAGGATCATGCCCCTTCTCCTTGGAAACAGTGTGCTTTCCATTGTACAAATATTCAAAGTAACTTGTTCTGACTTGTTCATTTAATTATGGAGTCAGTTTGAAAGCTTCAGAAGAGTGAAGGGAAATCATATTTTTAATTGGATTACAAAAATAGAATAGGAAGTAACTAGAAGATATTAAGTACAACTGTCTTATTTTAATGAAAAATGTATACCAAATGGAAGCAAATGTGTTTTTCTTTAAATGTCTTCACATTTCTTTGTTTAAACCTTCAGTCTTTCTCATCATGGAAATGATCTTTCAAACTCTATGAATCTCTAATGCTGGAAGGGACTCCAGTTCTTGGCAGGTGGCATAACTGCTTATGTCCCTGCTGGCTGGGTTTGTCGCAGCTGCTGAGCGCTTCTGTCCACTTACGACCATCAAACTCCCATTTCCCATCTGTCAGGCACTCTGTTTTTTCTCCACAAATGCGTATATGAGATCAGTACTCTGCAAAAAAGCATGGTAAGGGAAGCAACTTAAATGTGTGATAACCAGGTCCAGCTTCATAAGAGGTGCTCTTGACCTTATTCCAGGCTCGAAAGAGATGCCATAAACTTCCCTGCAGTGCATTTAAGAAGATGTCACAGTAGTTAACCTGGATCAACCAGTGCATTTGGAGTGTAAAGATGGAGAGAGCTTAGCTGGAGCTTTAATCAGCAGCCACAGAGCAATCAGTTCTGAAGACCAAAATTTAAAGGAGATTATTTTGAGGGGCTATCCTTATTTTCTAGTGAGCTCAACACTTTTAATGACGCTTTTTTTTTTTTCCCCCCCAAGCAGCCTAAAATCATGCAGGAAAAAATACAGGAATGGAGTAGAGCGACTGTGCCGCCTAGCGGGGCCAGGCAGCTGGGGGGGGGAGGCTGCGGGGGGAGCCTCGCCGGCAGATCCTGCCCGTGTCTCTTGTTTCTGCTCCTGAACGTGGAGTTCAGTGAACTGTAATGAGAAAGCCCGTTCGACCTCTAAGCAACCTAGTTAATGTGGGTGAGTAACACCAGTGTGTGCAGTGTGCCAGCACTGCTGGAGTACAAACTAATCAAGAATGCCAACGCCCTGGTTCACCAGACACTTGTACGCAGTGACCTCTTTCTCCACCATCATCATCTGAAAGCTCTTAATGCTGATTTAGACAGATGATGAGTATATAACCCTTTCATGCATGAGTGGCAGAATTACTGCAAGATTCTCAGGTTTGGGGATTTCTTTATATATAGTGTTCACCAACAGATCGAGAGTCTAAGCAGCTTTTAGGTGACCTGCACCTGTGGTGACAGCTGGGAAATAAACAATTTGCAAGTACGAAATGTTGCGTCCAGATTCTGTTCAATATATTATCAATGCAGTCATTATCCGAAAAGATCGACAGTGAAACAATACATGCGATTGCTTTATCTGACAGCCTTGTTTTCTCCTCCCTTGCTCACTGAATGAGTCTACCTAATGTCAGACTCAATAAAGTCAGGCAGCTGGCTATAAGAAATAAACAAACCCTCATTAAGGGAGGCCCTTCATGCTGCTTTTGTTTGTGCTCATCTGCTTTACTGGAATGGACAAGAAAAGCATGAATATTTAAAGCACTTTGCTGTGGCTGGAAACCAGCTGAACACAATTCTGCTGTTTTTCCCCCTCCTCCTCTTCCTCAAATAGGAAACCTCAAGTGCCATTGACCGTTCTGCTCCATTCAGACATAGACGAACATTTGATATTGCTGAAACGGATTAGAATGACAGAGATTCCTTGGTGATGGTTGTTTTTAATGTGCAAATGCTGTCCTCTATTAAAATAGTTAAAAACTTGATTTGAGAGCTGTACAGTGCAGTGGCTGCTGTCCAACATCCTCACACCCAGCAGAGCTCTCGCCCTGTTTCCCTGCCCAGCATCAGTGCTCTCCACGCATTGCATTTGGGTGCCAGCCTTCTGCAGGTCTGGCAGCAGCCGCTGGGCACAGAGTGCGGAGCTCTTGGCCGCAGCTAGAGAAGCACACGGACAGACAGAGCAGAGCTACTGCAGTGTGGCAGAAAATTTAGTTAGCTGGCACCTCAGTTTCTTTGATGTTGTATTAAAACTCCCTGGAGCCTCTGTATCAGTCAAAATTGGGGAGATCTGACTTTTGCGTAGATGCATCAAAAGAACACAAGCCAGGGACCTTCTGCATGGCAGCAGCGGGAGATTGATGGCCAGTGGTAAATGCGGCTTGATGCAGTTCAGGCTGTCGCTCCAGATCATGTTTATGGGGAGACTGACCCAGCATTCCTTGTAGAAAATGAAGCACCTGGGGTTTGCACTGCTGTTGCTCAGGCTTGGGAGAGAAGTTAGCAGATTGAAATAGGAAAGATATGAAGATGCATGCTCAGAGACTGTAAGAATAATATCAATCCTCTTTTTGTAAATGAGTTATTTTTCAACTGTGTGTACATGAAATTTTCATTCTGAAAAGAAACAGGGGCAAGGGAAGAAGCTGATTGCTAAAATAAAGGTTCAGAGTGAGAAGGTGGGGTATGGTATCTGTGTTCCTTGGCATATATTGCATTCATAGTCAAAATTCCAAGGGACTTCAACACAAGCCTTGTAATGAAAGGGATGCAGGACCCAAACCAGTCTTTTTGCAAAAGCTATGCAGTATGTAGAAATAAAACCCTATCTTAGAGATAGGAAATGGGGTGCATGACCTTACGAGCTTCTCTGCAGCTGTATTCTCTGATTCCCTTATGACTGAGGATCTGGGAATTGCTCTGTATAGTTCCCATGAGCACTCCCTCTGATGTTAGGCTCTGCAAATCCCAGCAGAACCGCATACTGGGACACAGATACCTCCTCTTCTTTCACTATGAGATTTCCTCATTTTCTTGAAGTCTCCCATTAATTTTTTTGGCATGCAAGAGAGTGAAAGTAGGAAGATACTGTGAGATTTAAGAGTTAAAGTATTGACATAGGTAAAGGCGGTCTTTATATGGGTCAGGAAGATGTTTTGTTTCTCTGTGGGTAAACAACTTCCCTGGGATTGCAGAGAGCACATTGTTCGTGGGGAGATGTTCTGAGGTTTCTTTTTTAACTGTCTTTATGCGTTTGTAGTTATGTGTATTTTGCAGTGTGTTTTAATGTGCAGTGTAAGTTCTAAGGGTCAGCTTAACAGTTCATTAACTCAGTCTATGCCTTTAGGCACTCTGCAATGCGCTTGATTCCCTTGAAGCTTAGAGCTGTGTATACCCTGGAAGAAATCAGTGTATGTTCTCGGTGTCAAATGCTAATGAGGCGCCATATGGAAGATTGCTGAGACACTGTGTGGAGAAATAAGTGCCTCTACCTGATGCTTACGGAAAGCCCACTTTGCAGGCTTCCTGAGTAGAACCTACCTGAGGAAGAATAATTTGATACCATGCTTCTCCTATGGTTTGGAGGTAAGGCCCTGAGCAGAGAATAGTGATTTTATCCATCCAATTTCACACAGTTGAATTGGATTCTAAATTTTGCAAAACAGTGAAATCTCTTTTCCCTGAGTTAGTGATGAAGGAAACAAAAAATCCAGTCTGTGCAGCTCCAGTGGCAGCAACCTTTTATAAATTGCACTCATTTTTTATGTCAAAAAAGAACAGCAGCCTGCAGAGATCTATTATTGCTTTGTCACATAATTTCAGAGCTGTAAAAATTGAAACCAGAGCTAAAGAAAATATTAAGCATTATAGAATAAGAGTTCTGCTTTTTGATTGTCTTCACTTTCACTGTCTACTTATTTTTAGAGCCATGGCATATATTAAAAAAAAAATATAAAAGAACACTAGTAATACAATCTAGTATTGGGATATGGGGCATAATTTTCAAAAGCATGTAAGTTCCCAAAACGGGGTTGGGTGCCTGAGCCAGATTCTTATGGTATGTAGATGTCTAAGCACAGGAATTTATGTATCTCATGTATCTAGATTGCAGCTGGTGAGACCTGGTATCTAGTCACTCCTGAAAATACCATGAGTTTTCACGTGCAGTTTTAGATATCTAGATGCATCACAGAAATCTGATCCAAAGTATCTCAGATAGTGACACATGCTGAAAACGGGAGTTTTTAATTTCCCATTTTTTTTCCTTTGGAGAAAAGTGCATTTCTTGCTGCATCTTCCTCTGAGAAGCTCAGAGTTTCACAAGCGTTCGCTGAGTTGGGAGGCAGGAAAGTATTAGGTTGATGTCAGAGTGTGCAAGCTGAGGCATGGACAGGTATGATGAACTTGCTTTAAATCTGGGAGGTCTGTTAAACCTGGGAGGAGAATCCAGGTTTCTCTGCTCCCAGTCCTGGTTCAGAGCACCCAACCATCATTCACAGAGCTCCAGCCCAGTGCACATAATGTGGAGGAAAGAGAAGGTGAAACCTGGCAGATAATCCACACGAGTGAAAGCTGCAAGAGCCATACTAGAAAAAGCTGCTTAATTTGATGTCAGAGCATCAAGTGAAGCTTGATTCAAGGCACAAAACCATGAGAAATCACAAAAGCCAAATCCTTTATGAAGATTTATTTAGAAAAACCACAATGCTGGGGAGTCACTGTTACATAGCGTGGTAATTCCCTTCCTCTTGAGTAACATGCACCACACTGTGCGCATGCAATTACTTTTGTTCCAGAGATAACATCTTCATCTAGAGTTATACGTGTACACATATGGTCCTTAGTGCACGCTACGATTCACATATATGTTAGGACACGCACAAAGTTGAGCTTTTCCATGAAAAAATATATAAAAAATACAAACCAAACTGAAGCTGTCAACACGAGAAGCAATGTGCAAAAATAGGCAAAATTACTCCTGAATGTTTGCTTAAGAAAAAAGGACTCTTCTGTCCCTGTTTCCCATTCATCATTGAGTATACCAGGTGTTGCCTGAAAGTAGAGTTTAAAATAACTAGTCACATCCTGACGCCCTTCATGTTAGTTGCAGAGATTTTTAAGCAGCTAAATAATCCTATATTAATATGAAAATCTGCCTTCAAGCATCACCACTGTGTGCTGCTGTTGTATGAAACAGATCTTTATATTGTTGCAGTGTTTGATTTGTGATGCTGAAGGCCAGGTGACAACCAAGCCCTTGTGTGGAGTACACAGAAGAGGCAGGACAGAGATGCCCCTGGTCACCAAGCCCCCTGGCAGGGGCTGTCAGGAGCTGCCTGGAGAAAATGGCCAGGGATTAGGAGTTCTCCTCATGCCTGCTGGAAGGAAACAGACCTCCCAGATCCCCCGCCACAGGGTGCAGGGGGGACTGTCTGCTAGTGCATGGTGGGGCTGGTGTTGGAGATGATGCTCTGGAGTGCCTGAGGAATCCTTCCTTCAGAGGAAACATGCCTGTGCAAAGAGCATGGCAGAAGAAGGGACAGAGAGCGCACAGGGCCTTCCCCAGCCAGGTACCTTGGTCCGTGATGCAAACGGTAGCTGACATGGATGGAGCCACCTGACTATACAACCACTGGTGTGGCTCTGAGCGAAGCTGTACAGGATGAAATGCTGCAGACATCATGAAGCAGACAGACCAATCCATCCTTGTAAAACTGCTGCATGCAAATACCAACTCTTTAAATGGCAATTAAGACTAGAAATGGATTGCACTTGTTTCCCTTAAACACATATACGTACCACCCTTTTTTTAAAAAAAAAAAAGTAACCATTAAAAAAAAATCTTCAAAATACATTAAAAACATTGATTGATAGTTGGGATTCCCTTGGTTGGATCAATGGAAAAGAAGAAGAAAATAGGGGCAGAGTGATTCTAATCACTGAAGTTTGGCAGTGACCATAATCTTTTGGTTTTGGGGATGAGGATTCTTCCTACCCGTGAGACTTGGTGCTGCAAAGCCCAGTATTCCCCTGGTGATCCACATGGTTTTTAAGGACTGTTTATTTAAGCCCATGCAGAGTTATGAGTGTGTTACAGAACTTGTGATTTTTTTTAGTGGGATATCAAAGTTTTTCACAGCAAATCCTGCGTGGATCCAGGGAAAATCTCAGCAAGAGTCCCCCATGTGTTGTGTTTTTTACTTGCAAAGCAAAGGTTTCAGCCTTTTTCTGAGGAAGGGAGGGGGAAGTGGAAACTGTAAAGACTGGGACCTCTCCGGGGAAGTAAACTGTGGATACTGCACTTTACATCCCAGCCCAGCAGACCACTTTAGCAAACTATTTTAAGTGGGATTTAAGTGTACATTATTCAGTTTGGATGCCAGTATGAAGACCAGTATCCAACAGCAAGAGTGTTGCCTTGGACCTACTCATTTCCATTACAAAAGGCACGGAGGGAGAGTTCATCCTGTTATCTTGCACGCCAGCACTGGTCATGAAAACATCCCGCAGGGAACTATGTCCAACAAGTACCGCCTGCTTCCGGGGCTCCCCCGGTTTCTAATCCCTGGATGCCCAGCTGCACAGTGGCTCACAGCTCTGCCCCCGGGTCAGGAGTGACCCTGACCTCCAGCATTGTCCCGTCACCCAGGTGAAGGAAGCAGTGCTTCATCCCTGGTGTCCCAGAGGAGCTGTCGGAGGAGAGGCTAGTGTTTCCCAGGGAGCAGCGCTAGCCCCAGGTGCATTCTGCAGCTTTCTGAAAGCGTTGGGATGTGTCACACACCTAACCTGAGTCTCCCTGAGCTCTTACAGCATGCTCACGTGTATCCAAAATGAACCTCTGGCTGTTCGTCAGAGACAACTGTTGGCAGTGATGAAACAGTGGTAGAGAATAGTTTTAGTCTGTAAAATACACAAAATGAAACATCAGACTGAATTCTTACTAAAATTTTGATGCTGTTGAGCATTGGGGTTAGCTGCTGCTTCCCGAGTGTTTTCCCCTGGGTTAAGATTATGTCCAGCATCTGAGTTAAGGCCCTGATTTAGCAAAGCATTTGTGCATATGCTTAAATCTGCCCTTATTCAGCTAAGCACTGATACGAATACCTAAGTGCCTTGTGATACAGGGACAAACCCAAACGGGAGCCTATAAATGTAAGTTATATAGCTGTCACAACTACCCCTTTAATGTTTTTTCCCGGTAGCACAGCTGCTCTCCTGGATTAACTATTTAATTAATCTTCATCTAAAAGGTCCTGAGAACAGTTCTATAATACTAACAAATGTACATAAATACCAGAACTAAAAAAAGTCAAATGCATGGCTCAAAGTAAAACAAATATTGCTCAGAATACTTCTTTAGATTAAGATTAATAGCTGTAAACTGAGCATTCTAGTAGCAAATAAAAACCTGTTGGCCTAGAAAAAAACCCAAAACATTCAAAGTCTATAGGATTGGCAGCACTAATATTACTGTACAATGTGGAGTAAGGATAACAAATATCAGTGTAACGTTGTGAAATGATCCACCTAACCTAAGCTTATGTAAACAAGTAGGCTTTGACAATGTTTATATGTCTAGGCGTGATCCTGCACTTGGACCTGGACGGGTGGAGACCTGAGAAGGTAGAAGGGTGCTGTGCCAGTGCGGTTCCAGCTGCCCAGGTCCCTCTGCAGGAGAGAGGCTCAAGGGTGTGATCCTGCAAACCTCTACTGGCATTACTAGTTCTACTCCTGGGAGCATCCCGTTGCAGGGTTCAGTTCGGCAGGACTATACACATATAAGTAAGGATTATTCACAAACATAAGGCATTGCAGAACTTGGCCCTAAAATTTCTATTTTCAGCAGAGAATCCCTTATCCACACACAAGTTCATATTTTAGCATATCAAAAAGTGTCTAAAATAAGGATCAGAGTCACTAGATGTTATGCTTAGTAACACAATTAAGATTCTGCGTATTGGCTTCAGATATTGCAAAACATTCTTTTCATTAAAATCAAACCAACTATGAATCTTTCTCGTAAAAATTAAATTAACCATGAAAGTTAAAAAGAACAGACTGTGTTTTCCAGGTTAAAAGGAGACATTAACAGAAACGAGCAACTCCCATTGTAATGGTTTTCCAGTGCTTTCCCTTCTGACCAGTGAGCACTCTGAGATTGCAGTTATTGGTGGCCTCCAATCTTGCCTTGCATCCTCTATAGCGTGGCTACTGCCGCTCTCCTTCCACCCGCTTTTTACGAACTAGACCAATAAAACAAGAAAAAAGCTGTTGTTACTGCTTTCCTGAGAGCCTAAGGACTTTTCTCACTGACACACTTCCCTTCTAGTAACATGAATAGGAAGGAAGAAGCTCCTAAGAAATACTCAGCAGGGTTATGTCCATAAATGCCATAATTAACAGACCTTAATGCTAAACAAAACAATTGTATCTCAACTGCACTTTTCTGTATCACAGCCTGTAGAATTTCACCAAAAGTTCATATCAATACATTTTCTGTGCAAATCAGATTCTGACTTAAAGGTTTTAGATGATGAAGAAATCACTGTTTCCAGTTCTTCCTCCCAATGGCTCCATTTAGGTTTTTGTTACAGGTTTTATTGTTCTTTTAAAAGACACTGTGTTCCAGCTAAGTTGATACTGATCTGTTCAAGTCTGCATGGCAGTGATCTGGATTATTTAAGCATTAGGCATCAAAACTTAATAACTTTTGTAATTGCACAAGTGTATTCTATATAGGTAAGCACTAATCATATCCTTTTAGAAAATAATTTGAAGTACTCTTAAGTGCTGATATCAATGAGTATTGGCAACAAGGAAAACATCATATTAGACCTTAAATTATCTGTTTAAACTTCACATGCTCTGATTGCATCAGCCATCTGATAGTAAGTTAATTAACTCTGGATTCTCACTGGAAACCAAGTAGGTTGAAGTTGCCATTTAGCAAAGCAGACAGTGATGAGCTTTGTGTTATGGGCAGGATTATTTTGACAAGCAGCCCCATGTGAATTTTTACAGCACTTAGGATACATTAGAGCTGGTATAGAGCAGGTCTAGTTGGGCACCATTTGCTACTCCATACCCTAATAAAAATGTATTGAATGTTCTCTGACTTGGCCAGACAAGATTAGTGAGGTTCTCCTGTTCGTGTGATACAAAATTTGGTGTTACATCAAACTGTCATGTCCTGTGTCTGATATTGAACTGCTGAAGGACAGAACAAAAGCAGTAAAACTGGATGAATGAATGCTTTTCACTACAGGAAGTCAATAACAACAATATATTACTACAAACATTGCATTACTTTACTATCAGGAGGTTTATTTCATAGTACTTTCTCGGCAGACTGCATTATTCCAAAGCTTACAGTGTAACATCAGTCATTTGTGACTGCTTTCAGTGTTTTGTTGCTTCATTTATTTTATTTTATTGAATTCTTTAAGGTATTCTGTCCTACTAGATCTTGAACAAAACCATACAATACAAAAGCAGGAAAATGAAGATTAGGTACAGGACATATGTCTAATGGCAACTGGTTAAATAGTAGAAAAAAAGGTCTTTCTCTCTTTGTTGGTGGGATGTTTCAAATACCATTCTGGGACACTAATAGTTTCAGGACCAACAGTATATTATTGGAATGCTTAGGTACTGCTAAAAATTAAAACTGCAAAAAAATAAAAGTATGTGTGAAAGAAATAGGTTCTAGCTCAACTTTTATCTTAGTTCTCACACAGAGAAACCCAAGCTGAAGCCAGCAAAGGCATCATGGTTTGACACCCCACTTTGAAATAGAATTGATTAAGAACACATAGTATTTTTTTCCTTTCTTACTGTAAACTACTCCTGCCTAGTCATCTCCTTCTTATTCTGTGTGTTGAGCACACAGGGCAGAGCATGTCACCCTCAGGTAAAAATTGCAAAGCTTTATTGTCTTTGCCTGTACCTGGTCACGCAGGCAGGAAAGTCTTTTTTGTTCCCTTGGTTGGGCAGGCTTGGTCTGTCATGGGCAGGGCAAAGAAGTGGGGACTGAACAAACAGGATGGGTTTGGCTTTCTATTTACTGGCCAGAACAGCTGACAGGGCAACTGGAAATCCAGGGTACTCCATGGAAAAGGCTGAAGTAACTCCCCTTCCAAAAAGGAGCAGGAGAAGGAGAAGATTAGTGGCTCCTAATCACAGTAAGATCTTTGCTGTTGTCTACTCTAGAGTCTGTGGAGCTATGCATCACCCCTCACATACAGCAGATGGAAAGTTGTAGAGTTAAAATTCAATCTTTTACAGACGGGAAGAGATGTGTCTAGGAAGGTCAGGGCTTGGCTTGCTTAAACAAATGATGAGTAATGTAGTAGCATCTTACCCAGATCGTTGTTTTTAGTGATAGCTGCTGCTACCCTGGTTCTTGGACCTTGCTTTGTGAACTGGTATCCAAACTTGAGAATCTTGGAGTTTTCCTCCAGCATCTTGGCAATCTCCATCTCTACAGCTGTCCCCAGCTGCTGCCTCTGTCGGTGATGTGGTGAAATGTCCCCAAAAGAAACAAAAATATTGTTTTTCATATGAGAGAGAAATAAGTGGTTGTATTTCAGTGCTGTGCTGCAAACAACAAAGAGAATTCTGTCCCTGGAGATTTTGCTCTGGGTTTTATATTTGACTTTGACCAGTTTTATTTAGAAGATTTCCACTGTTTGGTTGCATGGGCATGGGACATGAGCTGCCAAATGACTGAGCCACAGAGGCTACGTTGACCTTGCCAGAGCCCTCTAGGAGAACCCTCTGGGAATCCCTATAGAAAGGAGATAAAAGTGGACTCACTCAAGGCTCTCTTTACCTGGTTGTCAATTTTAATCTCTGTCAGGGATTCATTCTGTTTCAGTGCATCAATCAGTGCCAAAATACCCGTCCCAGTGATGAAGTTGGATTCTACATTCAGACTCTTCAGTGTTTTGTTCACTTTCAACATATCTGCAAATGCCTGAGGGGTCAGAAAGAGGGAATATGAGATAATGTCTTGAGAGTTTCAGGGAATAACAGAGAATATGCAAAACATGGCTTAGTACCTACAAAGAAATAAAACACAAATAGGCTGAGAAAAACATAGAGGTAGATCAGAAGAGATTACACTTCTCCTTTGCATAGTAACATGGAAATTCTGCAAGGGAAAATGAAGAATGCATCCTAAAGCAGACTCAGACCTACTTAAAAATTGCTGTGGGTTTGTTCCAAACAGGGTTTAAACTTACAATAGCTACAGGGTCATTGCTTCGAGTAGCTGCAAGGCTGAATGTCTTCACATGAGTGTTGCTTTCCAAAGCTTTTGCAAATTCTTTCAGTGTTGGAATAGGAATATTCTGCATTAAGAAGATAAACCAAATAATTAGGAAAGCCAGTCACCTCACTAGACACTGATTTTAATCATTATCAAACTGATTGATTAATAGCCACAGTCTATGCAATTTAAACATCCCTGATGCTTTTAAGAGTATCTCGGGAGGGACAATGCGTTCTCTGCTCATAGTGGCCTTCAGAGACCCGTGGAGGCCTGTGCTAGGATGTGATGTCAGCACTGCCTTTAACTGGGTCAGGCCAAGGCAAATGCGTGACCGATCTCTGAGCCACTTTCCGATTTTGCTGCTGGTTGCTCAGTCTGTGTGTGCCAGCTCCTCCTCCATTTGCAGGTGTGGGCTAATTGAATTTGGCCGGTGATGATTATATAGTGCCCATGAGATATCTTGCTTTACAGGCTGCTAAGGGAAGGCAGCCAGAGGAGGTCACCCCTTGGGCTTTTAATTGGCATCTAATTCAATATCAGACATTGATGACCTTGAAATCTCTACAACAGTTCCCTCCACACCCTTTTCCCATGTGTCCTGCTTCTTCTGAACAGTAGAGAGAGACAAAATTTGAGGATAAAAGGCAGAGGCTTTGGAAATATTTGAACAAACCGTCCTATGATGACATAAATGAAACCACAGCATCTACCTTTATGTTGTTGAGATTAATTTCTGTCAGAGTAGGATCATTTGCTTTTATCCTTTGTAAACTTGCTTCCACGTTGGTCGGATTAGGTGGCTCCTCAAAGATGGGCTTGACCTTTTCACCTTTCACCACATCTGCAACACAAGATCTCATGAAACGTTGATGTGAGGAACAGGCATCATCGCTAACAGTCTGACTTTTCAATTCCCATTTAGGTTTGTACTGTAGCATTCAAGAAAGGTTTTATATGAACCACAAAACCTGGAAATGGGAGCATTAGCCCCATTATCCCTGCCATGCCCTTTGCACCTTCTGCGCACCCAGAAGCATGTCATGGAGGCTGCGGTCACAGTGGCTGGGCAGTCTTATCATGGGCAAATTCCTCCTTTTATGTACAAAAGTACCGGCACAATTAATTTGAGCCAAAGCAGCTTTAAAGACTATTGTATAGGATGTAATATACTGCAAGGGCTGCTTTGTTCTTTGCCTGACAACTGTAAAGGAAGGTGTGCTCAAAACTTGCCCATTACATTAGTGAGAAAATGTCCCTGCACCTATGAATAGACTGTGCTAACACAAAGGAACATGACCAGGAGGCCCCTCTGTTTCCTGCTCCCTGCTGATGCTATCAGCCTTACTATAAATTCAATTAGCTCTTGTAAAATTGCAACATCTGCACTTTCTAAGTAATAAAACTATCAAAGCATGAAAAGCAAGTCCATCTGCCAGCACCAAGATTTATGAAGTCTTTGAGTGTTCATGCTCCAAAGAGATACAATTTTTAATGCTGGAAGCTAGCAGCTATCAATATTATTAGAGATGCATAAAAATCACAATTAGTACTTCTAATTCCCACGCATGTCACTGTGGAGATTAATTTATAAACCCTGACCACTGAAGCCACTAGAGGCAAGAAAGGAATATGTTACTGACCACAAGAATGTTTAAACCCTTTTATTTTATGTTGCAGACAGTGAGTGATTTTGAAGATTTGTGCTCGAGTCTCAACGTACTACACATTGCTGTTCAGTGCAATGGGTAAAGTTCATGCCATATCTTGGGCCAAAAGAAAACCAAGTATTTTTTAGAACTCGTACTCTTAGTAGAGATGAAGTCTTACACAAACCTTGAGCTGATTTTCACTCTGCTGCCTTTTACCGTGAACTTTCTATTTGTTTATTAATTTCTTGAGAGACCTCAAAATAATAACAGCTAGTAATACTCCAGCCTTCTTAGGGAGTAGGAAATTGAAAACTACTGGTAAAATGCATGTAGAGAATTTGCCCTATCTTGGAGGCAAGGATGGAAAGTAAACAAAAGCCAGCAGAGCATTTTTTGCACTTGTGGCAACACCCTGCCAAGCTGGGACCTGGGGAGAGACTTGCAGCCTGTCCTCAGGGTCAACATCGCAGTATACTCAGTCTAGAGTTAGCAGTATTTTTCACTTTCTACTTCTTCTTGCTTCCCATGAGTTTTATCATGTTTCTTTAATAACGGTGCTGTTTTGCCACACTGATAGGCAACTTTTGAGATGTCTCCCTCTTTTACTGAAGTATTTCACTTGGCTAAGGAAAGGTATTGCTTTTGGACCAAAGAATAAAGTGATGTGACGGTCATTTTCTGGTTCTTAAGTCTGTGATGGGAGCATAGTTTAGCTGACTCACATAGCTGACATTTTGACTTAGTACAACAAAAATATTCTGAAATCTATGTGGATTAGTAATGCATGCAGTTGCCTGTTACGAGATAGATGGCAGCTTGCACAGGGCCCCACCGGGGAGGCTTGCAGAGCAGCCTTAATCCTGAGAAAAATGAAGTGACATGGTGTCCTGTCTACTTTCCCACCTCCCCTTTAGTAAAGAAGGATGGAAATGAAAGTCCTTGGCAAAGACAGCTGCTGTTCTCATGGCCTTACAAGAAGAAAACATTTTTTGAGTACTGCTTCCCTAGAAAAGAGCATTCCACAATTTTGTCTTAAAAAGCAAAGTTTAGCCCATTTGATATCCCAGAGCTTGGAGGTGATGAGCTCTGGATCAAAGCTTGGCACCTCTCAGGAACGTCTGCACATCCATGCGGTCTCTGCCTCCCTGTGAAGGCAGCTTGATGTGACTCTGGTCAGAGATGTGACTCTGCCAGGGATTCTGCCATGCTCCAGCCCCGTGGTTACAAGTCGTTCTTCAGTTGCGGAACTGTAGGGACTCAAGGTGAGGTGGCCTGGCCTGCGCCCTGGCCACCCCTTAGCTTCAGCTTGCTATATTTTCTGTCTGTTGCCTAAATTGGAGTGAAAATATATATGTCTTGGCTTCTCAAATACTCCCATCCTGTCAAGCACCTCTGCAGAGCCAGTTATTGCTCTCTAGGAAAACAAAGTTCCTTAGGAATGATTTATTTGCATAGTACTGTTGTCATTGTAGATAATGAATATTAAGATTATATTTACTTTAAAGAGCTTCCCCTCATGATTAATTAGATCAGTCAAGGTAAGGCCAAGTTACATTACACTAAGTCAAACCAATTCACTCAAACTGTAGGTGTACAAGTCCCTAAAGATGACATATAGCCCACAAGAGAAATCCGGTTGCTTACTTCTCACGCTTCCTTTTCCATCTTTACTGCGGGCTCCTCCTTCATCAAATTTTGGGTTGTTCACCATGTTGTGCACTCCAAGAACAGCTAAAATGCGTAAATACCAGGAACAGGATACAATGTTAATGGCAGGAACAAAGATTGCAGAAAAATACCTGCTACAAGTTCTAGTTTAGTTCCCAAAACAAAAAAAAAACCTTTATAAAATGCTAACTCTGAGTCATGCTTGCTTGTAGGGAGAGTCTTTAGGGGTCTAAATACTGGAGGTACAGACATTTTAGTGTTAGTTTTTGAACAAATGAAGCAGTGTAGTATGCATATCACAGAAATGCCAGCTGGAAAGAACCACTGCGGGTCATCTTGTCTAGCCTCCCGCTCAAGCAGGAGTGTTGCCAGTATTAACCAGGTCAGCCATGGCTTTGTCTAGCTGGATCCTGAAAACATTCAGCGATGGAAATCCCACAATCTCTTTGGGTAACTTGTTTCAGTGCTACACTCCTAATGAATCTTTTTCTATTGTATACAACCTGAACCACCTATTGCTCCTTGTTGTATTGTTTGGCATATCCAAGAAGAATTCGACTGTACATGTGGTTAACTTAATAAATTGGCATTCACACTGGGGTTTCTTATAGAAGCATATGGATGCTAACGTGCTTGCGGAAAAAAAGAATATATTCCAGGACTTCAAATAGTGAAGATATAAACTATTATGAGAGAAATGACAAAATAAACCAAAACTCCATAAAAGAAGCTGCAGAGTTATCTTTTCTTCAAGTGAACTTCCATAGTGTCAAAGAAGAAATTGTTCTATGTTTGCTGATACTTCTTCCCTAAGTTATCTAATTGGACTTTATTATATAGAATCATGCAGGATGCCTGCCACATCAATTAGAAGTAGATGAGAGATGACTAAAATGCAGCAGCTATCGAGTCACACTTGAAGTCCTCATGGGCAATGTGTGGCCCACAGGCTGGTCACCTGTCTGTACAGTGAAACAGCAGGTGCTTGGGAGATAATTGTGAGACACTCCTGTGGCAGGTCCAGGCAGAGAAGAACTGGATGGGTACATAGGAGGATCATACCTATATATTATCTAACCTGCAAGGTCGTAGAGCTCAGTGTCTGAAGCGCTGGCCAGGGCTTCTTCTAGTTCCGGATCCAGGGTCACTTTCTCTTCTGTATGGGTTTCGATGGGCTTTTCTTTAGGGATAAATATCTTTCCTAAGAGAAGAAAAAAGCCAGAGTGAGTAATAAATTATTGGAATACCTCATCTGCCTCCTGGCAGTGTGGGAATAAGTCTGTGACAATGGAACTGCTTGGAAATATATCAAGGGCATGTTTTCCTCTTTCTTACTCGATGCTATCCTCGATGCCAGGATCTTAATAAGAGTCTAAAAATAAAAGGTGCAGATTTCTGCTCTGATTGTTAATATCGAAGCAAATTTCCTAAAATAATTCCCCAGGAGCAGTCACAGCTGGGATTTTTCTGAAGTTCCTGTGGCCTTAAATAGGCAGAATCAGGTCAATGCAAAAAACTTGCAGCAATATCATCCTTATATGTAAATGAGGCACCAGAAACAGTTAAAACCATCCTACTGCAAGAACCTTTCAGTTTACCAAATTCCATGCAAGAGACTGAAAGTTTAGCAAACCTGTTCTCTTCCACTAACTCAGTTTAATTCCCAGTCTCTCCATGAGTATTTCCCCTCTGTGTCTCCTGATGCTCGTTGACATAAAGGGCCTTATCCTGATCATCTGTGCAGGCCTGAAAAGTCTGAACTGAACTGAACCACATGTTCCCCAAGAAAGACTCCTGACCTATTTGTCTCTCCTTGTATCCTGCTGTTACATTGGGGTCAGCAGGTGTGTGTTTCCATGCGATATTCCCCAAGACTGAGATCATTGGCCCTTTTGCAGAAATGAGAAAACTGTAGGATAAATCCAGAAACAACACAAAAAGTCCCACTACTCCTGCAGCCTGCTGTTATAGTTAACCCCAGTAGTGTGATGATATAACTGCAAATACTTGGCACGAGACCCTTTAAATCAGAGCTAGGGCTGCAGTTCAGTCACCAGCGCCGCTGGGGCTTTTCTCCCACTCAACACTTTCCTGTACCAAACCCGTACAGTCAGTAATACATTAGGTGATGCCACATGCAACAGACGGTGTCATTGCGCCGATAATTCTTTGAATTCCCATGTTCTACTGTCCACTGCAGAGTAGTTCCCCTCACCTTGTCCCTAACCACTACATTTCAAGCAGGCTTTAGTTAATCCCATTGTAATGAAGCTGTGCTAACCTTTGGATGCAGGTGGCTTTGGCCACCTTGTCAACGTTGAATTGTCTTTTTGTGCAGCTTTGTACACTCTAGATGTAATGCTTGAAGAATATCCTGTGGCTTTATGAAATGTCTCTAAAATAGTTTAATTTTAATTGTATTAGTGATATTATTTTGTTACCATTAATAAATGCAGTTCTGATATTTAGTGTTGAATTACAGATGCTTTGCCTCTGCTTTTACAACACTGTCATCCTTTTGTGGCCTAATTTTTTCTCATTATGATCCAAAGTATCACTTTCATGTAGATAATGCCCAGTTAATTTATCCCTTTCATACAAGTTTGCCTACAGCAATTTCTATGCTGTCAGCTTCCGTGACTGAGGTCACTGAATGAGCTCAGAAAAAAATTTTAATGGACATTTCTGAAACTCTGGCAAAGTTTACTGACGCAGAATTCGAATTATCTACCCTAGAGATATTTGTACTAAGGCTGTGTAATTTCTGAGTACAAAACTGGGTGGAAGGTTATGAAGAAAGACAAAGTAGTATCATATTATGATTCATTTTTCATGCAATATTTTAAGTAAGTAATTTTTTAAGAAGAGGCTTCTAGAAGATAAAAGCCTTTGTGGGCCAAAGGTAAGAGTCATTTTCACTTTCACAGTGCACTGGGTGGTATGAATCTGAGACAGTCATTCCAGCAACATCAAACAAAATTCAAGTGGAAATCTGGGGTGAGAAATACTGTGTGAAGATCTATTAGTCACGCTCTCCAGATTTCATGACAGCACAGGTGCTAAGATTTCAGACTCTCTCTGTACTACCACCTAAACTGAAGTGTTGGAGGGCAGCTTCCAGACACCACTGACCACGATTTAACTTGATGCCAGTTTGACTGGTAAGGACAACAGAAGGAAAAAAATTCATAACTATGTGGCCATGACATGGCCAGAGGAGGGCCACAAATTTGATCAGAGGGCCGGAGCACCTCTCCTACGAAGACTGGCTGAAACAGTTGGGGTTGTTCAGCCTGGAGAAGAGAAGGCTCGGGGGAGACCTTATAGCCCCTTCCAGTACCTAAAGGGGCTACAGGACAGATGGGAAGGGACTCGTTATCAGGGAATGTAGCAACAGGATGAGGGGTAATGGTTTTAAACTGAAAGAGGGGAGATTTAGATTAGATAGTAGGAAGAAGTTCTTTACTGTGAGGTTGCCCAGAGAAGCTGTGGCTGCCCCATCCCTGGAGGTGTTCAAGGCCAGGCTGGATGGGGCTTTGAGCAACCTGGTCTAGTGGAAGGTGTCCCTGCCCATGGCAGGGGGGTTGGAACTAGATGATTTTTAAGGTCCCTTCAAACCCAAATCATTCTGTGGTTCTGTGATTCTATGTTGGAAGCTAGAAGACCAAAATTAATCAGAATATCTGAGTAAACAATCAATAGTGAAGAGTACTGTCTGTAAAATATTTTCCTTTCAGATCAGTGGTGATTCCACATGAGTTTCAAGTAATCAGTAGGTCATTTAAGATCTTGAGGGAATCCCACTTATCTTTATCCTGACTGATAATACTGTTCCCTAACAGCTATACTTCACAGAGCCATAGCTCACATGAAACATCTCCGTCAGGCGGTAAGAGATTCTTCACAGACGCACACCCCAGCCAGACTCTTAACAAATACTGACAGACATCTATACTTTTACACATGACATTGTAAGGGGACACAGGACCTCAAGTCTTGTGAAAACTGGACACAGTATGTATTACAGTTGGTCCTCCTCTATGGATTTGGGTGTGGGTAGGCCACACCGAAGAACTCCAGGGGTAATAGAAGCCAGTACAGGCTCATGCTTTTTCCATGCAGTTCACATATATAGGAATACAATTTTTAAGCATTTTTTTCAGGCATATGTAATTCTTGGATGGCAGCCCAAGTCTTTTTAAATGCGTATATGACTCCCAATGATAATTTCATTTAAAGCATTCTTGGCAAATGTTTTAGAAAAAAATTCTATTACTGGTTATATGAAATATTTCAAGGGGCAAGGTCATGTCAAAGGTGGCAATATATATCTTTAATATATGTGGGCCTTGCTGGCGTTCAGTGACATTTTAAAAATATTCTTTCTTCGGCTATCAAGATAAGAACATTCTTTTGCATTATCCCACTGTGAAGGGATGCTGTGGCATAGCAGATAGAGGTTAGAAGAGCTTATGCATTTAGCACATTATTAGGAATTCGTTACCTGCCCACCAACAGCAAAACTGTGTGTCTGTGTTTACAGATGGCTGTCAACCAGTTTTCCTTCATTATTTTAAGGACAGAGTTTAAAGATCCAGGAGGTCCCTCGTAGTCCCACATCCATACATTGTCAATTCATTATACTGTGCCATCACGGAATTCACAAACAAAATAAAATATGGATTGTGGCCTGGTTGTTTCAATGGTCTAGCTTAAATTTAAAATTTATTATTTGGAAGAAGCCTTGGAAGAATAGTGACATTTTATTATTTTAAATTGAGATTTATGAAGAACGGCTGCTGCTCTTGGTGCTCTTTATATTCACACTGTACTTTAGAAGGTACTTTATTACAACATTCCATGTGGCATAATTAATGTCGGCTGTGTTACATTTTGACTCCAGAATATACTCATGTTCTGTGCTAAGTCTTAATAGCAATAGCTTATCTTTCTACCAATGAAAAAAAAAACAGTGACAAAAGTTATGTTTATACGTGTCATACTTAAGCTACATCAGTGTCAACAACACTAAGATAACCACATTTATGTACAAAAATAATATATTCTTGTGTTTAACTGCAAAACAAAATTCAATTCTGGTAAAAAAAAAAGTAAGCATTAAAATATCATTTTATTTTTACACATGCATAGAAATCCAAAACATCTGGAATCCAAAGTGCTTTTTTTCAAGATGAAATTTTAAGCGTAAATCAATGCAATTCTCCCCTTCTTTGTGTCAAACTGAGATAAGTGCCTGGGGTGACCTGGGTGGCAACTGAGGCAGCTTATTATAACCCAGGGACTTTCTGACTGTGAGTGCAGTGAGTAGAGATTTGTCCTGGCTCAGTCTAACAGCGGACCTATTCCTTTTCACACACTGCAAAACTTCTATTCAAATTGAAATATGAGATGGTTCATGTTTTACTCAAAAGAGGCTCAGGGAAAAAATCTATTGAAAACCAGAGAGAAGAAGGATTCAGTAAAAAGGCCTACGGAGAGATATAGAAATGCAGAGTGAGATAAAAGGAAAACAAATTCTATGAAAAAAAGAAATACACTGGGTACAGCCATAAAACCAAAGACATAATTTTGCCACTTGGTTTCAGAAAGCTCTGATTTCCTGCATGATGCAAATGCCCCCATTAAAGCAATGTCAAAGTAAAGCAAGGAAATTAAATGTATCCCTAACTCCCTCTCCTTATACAATAATAGTTAACTACGTAACCACATATGCATCTCTATAGGAAAATGTATTAATTGAGCAGGGAACTACTTCAAGTCTATTTTCCTGAAGTAAGTTTATTTGTTTATTGTTATATAAGGGGGAGGGGGGGGGAAGAGGAATATTAATAGCATAGTTGGTAGGATTTTACTGGTGTGTCCAATCGAAAAAACATTTTGAGGATTTCATCTTCATTTATAGTTAACAGCATTTGGAACATCATTTCTGGTACATCTTCTCTCTGCCTTGCTTCTTATGTCATTAGACTTTTGTGAATAACTATAAATTGCCACCATTTCTATTTAGCATAAATACTTAGTATTTATTCCCACCTCGTACAAGCCAAAATTGTACAAGCAAAAACTCAACAAAGCACAGAGCAATGGGAAATAAGCCCATTTATGCAAGCTGCAAAAATGTCCTTTTATTTAAAATCAGTTTTATTAAGGATAGTTACTTAATTTTGTAATACAAATGCATTTTCTGCCATAATTGTAAAACAGCAACGTACTTCCTTTTCCTATAAACCGTAGTTCAGATTATTGTACTTTCAAGAAAATATCTGGTTACACTTATTCTTACTTTTCAATGCATCACTGACTACAGTGAGTGCCTGTTTATTCTCAATTACAGAACGCTGCACTGACCTTAGAAGCGAAACTCAATAATCTTGGAAATCTGCCTTGCATAAATCACAGGCACCTGATTCACTTTTTCCATTTTGCACTATTCTTTTCTTTTGAAGCTTCCTTAAACTCCTCTACAGAGTTGTATGAAAATGGAGCTAAATTAGTTCTTACCAGGAATAAATTTGTATTATGAAGAAGAAAACAGGCCAAGTTCAAATAAGTGTGAAGCTGAAAGCTAGTAGTCATTAAAATGCAGTATCATAATTGCTGCTGTACTGTTACTCTTGGATTAGTGTCTACATATTCTATGCCTTAAAAATTACCATAATGGAATAGGAAGGTTGCAAAGCTAAGCTTTCCAAAGTTATTAAATCTATTGTGCATATACACAAAGAGCGAAGTCAAATTGTGGCAGCATCTTTGACTTTGGTCAGCGTGCTATGATTCTGCCACCTTAGTGGTACCCTTTAAAGAATTCTTCTGAAAAGTATACTTTCCCAAATAAAATAAACAAAAGCCAACCTATAATCTTTAAAACAGAAGGAAGCCCAGAATTTCATCAGACCCTCACATGAATTACCACAATCGTTAGGATCCCTGTAGTCCTACAGCAGTCGTCTGGATGACCACCTGGGTGGACCCACTTCCCCAACAGTAGCAGAAAGTTCTTATGTCTGATGTGGAATGGCAGCAGAGGAGGAGAGTCAAACTGTCCTGCTGGGCTCCAGGTTCTCAGGGACATCAAAGAGCCTTGAAACTTAGGCAAGGCTAGGTGCCACACTAGTTATGTTCCTCTCTGGCCTCTTTTCTCCCATCTCACACATCCTTCTCCTCTGTTCCTTTCTTCATTGCCCACCATGGCTTCCCCATCTCTTGTGTTTCCTGGTCTAGCTCATCTTTGAATCCTGACCCTTCCCACCACCTCCTTTCCCTCTGCCCTCTCTTCCTTACCGCTGCTCTCTTCTACTACATCTTCCTTCCCCAGAACTGCCACATCTAGTCCTTCACCTAGAACATACCCATACAACTCCTCAAAACCCAATCCCTCCACCTCTCTGCTGGCTGTTTACATTTTTTTCTCCTTTACAGAGCCCTTCCCAAGCGAGGGGAACACTGTCAGAGCAGGAGAGAGTCTCCCTGCCCTGGTTCTGGTGTGACAGTGGCCTCTCAGGAGCAATTTGGAAGAGCATCCTGGCACCTTCCAGCTGACCATGCCAGGTGTCTCTGGGCACTGCTGGGCTGGCACACATGCTGTCTGCACATCCAGGCAGGAGCTCTGAGGACATGACTAATAGTCACTGCGGGGGAATATTTGGAGAACGCTATAACAAACTGGATGTACAAGAAAGTACAGTATTTTGAAGATGCCAAATTCAAATGTATTTTCCTGGGGATTGCAAAGGGCATATATTTCAAGTCCCCTCTTCAAAGCATGGAGGCACTGCAGCTCATAAAAAAAACAGCTGGAAAAATTTACTTTAGAGGGGTAAAACAATGTGTTTTCTCCTAATCTTGTTCTTGGAAACAGCTGAGTCCTTTTTGCTGACACTTTCCAAAAATTCAGCCTGAGGCAGACTCAGCATGGGAAGTTTCAGTGTGAACTGTGTGAGTTTGGCAAAGTCATGAGCAACTAAAACAGGGTCTTACAAAAGCAACCAGTGAAAGGCACTGGCTGGAGGCTTTTCTGTCAGCAACTGCAGCACTTTCAGTGCTTTAAGAGACAAACATCAGTTCTAAATTTAGGCCTTGAAGAACAGGAAGAAGGTGGCAAAAATTTAAACAAACCATTCCAGTGTTGGGGGTGGAAAGACTGCCTTTGTCAACCCCAGAACACTGTGCCTCTAAACTAAACCCTAGGTTTTTTATATAGAGTCTGTTAGAGAAACTGGAATTGGAACTCATTAGCATCTACTCTAATACTTTGACCTTCTGAAAATGACTATCGTTATTACTAGTGCTGCGGATTGATGCTCTGCTGGCCACAGCACAACATGCAAGACAGATGGTCTCTGCCAGAGCAACTGAAAATGGGTTTGCCCAAAAGTTGTCTGGTTTCATCATCCTTATTTTCTTACTTTTCCCTTTTATCAGTTGGCTAAAAATGTTAGCATTTAATCCCATATAAGCATTTAATCCCACCAAGTGTTCCCCTTCCCTTTCCAGCCACAAATAATAATAATAGCCCAATCCACTGGAGTTTTTCTGCGACTGTGATGAGAACTGGACTGGATCCAAAATGAAATGGTTTGGCAAGAAGGAAGACCTTGTAGAAAACAGGGATAGTGGTAAAGGGTTGAAACAGCAATCCTTATAGCAATTAAAAATGGCACGGCCAACTTTTCATAGCTAATGATATTTCACAACAACAGAACTTTTTTCAATTATGTTTCATTAGTATCGTGTAGTTAAGAGAACCACTGCAACAAAGCAGAAACAGAAATATTGTTAATAGTTTACGTTTGTATTCCGGTAGTGCTCAGATCTTAACTGAGATCAGCTGTACAGACCACAAGAGCAAACATGCACTGTTGACGTTGCTCTTTAATATTTTGTGCCTGCACTGCCCCTTACTTCCTCCACCTTTTCTTTTTATTTCTGGTCATTTCATGAACTTGAAAATGGTACAGGAAAGGCTTCACAGTGACCCAAGTGTGATAACCGGCTGTTCTAGCTGTATGTGTTAAATGCAGTGGGTCAGTCTAAGTAACTTCTGTAGTTCATCAGGTTCTATGTAAGGACTTCTGGAATATCCACCCTAAGTAGGAACTAATCCAAAAATACATAAAATAAACACTTACAAGCTGCCAATCACTATGGCTACAATTATCAGCCCTAACTCCCTGCATCTCCACAGCTCATTAATAACGAAGCCTCTGTTTGTGGGGATGGCTGATGAAGAGCTGTGTTGTACAGCAGTTCCTGAAACCCACCAGATCGTTTGCATACCGCATTGGGAGCAAACGCTCACCATGGGGACATTCAAATGATGTACCCACCCCTGATTTGTGTTAGGGAGGGTGTGGGGTAAAGCGGTCTGAAAAAATTGCTTGGTGGCCAGTTTGGGCGTGCGCCTGGCAGGCTGGGATCGGTCTGGCCCCAGTTCAGCGCAAAACTTGGGGTTTCATTGAAATTTGAGAGCTATCGCATACAGGCTTAAAACCTCCTTTTTGTACAGCAATTAACGTAATACATTAACAAGCTGAAATATGGCAGTGGGTCAAAACCCTAATGCATGCCATACGTTTGATTGTTTTCGCCAAACATTTCCAACCTCTCAAAACCACGATTACAATCAAAAACAAGACAACTCCCTGCACGACCAGCCCCCCACCTTGAGCTCATATTTAACACTTCCTGTGTTTTAACCGCTCTGAATATCCCCATCAGCTCTGGAATTTGTTTTGGCTTGTTTTCTAGCACAATCAAAACCTGATGGTTGCGTTCAGCATATAGAGACCAACACAGGCAACTGAATTTTGTCCTTCGGCAGCTGTTTGGTATTGCTTTTCAGTCAAGAACTCTCCAATGAAACATTAACACAAAAAAAAGAGAGGCAGGGACACCAGATAAACAATAATGATGTATCACAAGACTATTCTGGAAGGAGGATATTTTAAATGCCACCTTCTTTTCAGCTCATCACTGAATTTTCAAGTCAGTATCAGCTTAGCATGATAAACATAGGAACTGGTAGAAATGTCACTTAACATTTGGTAGAAGCATCCCACTTCCTAAATTTGAAAAAACAAATGCTTTCCCAGTGGCAGAAAAATATCAAAGTACAAAACAGTGACAAAAGCTTAAACCACACTTGACATATTCTAATCCTACCAACACACAAATATTCTCAGGTGGTAAATAGTGCCAAAAGGTACACTGACATCAACACCTCCCATTTCTAATTATACACAACTGGATGCATTTCGGAGCTGCCCCAGAACGTAATTTTTAACTAGCAGAATTAGTGTAAAATTAATCGGAGACTGTTTACAGTATGGCTACATTATAGCGCTGCTATAACATAACAAAATCATTTAACAGGCATCTATATAATATAATCATATAAATATTTACCCATCTGTAAATACATCTTAGAGACCATCAACATGCACAAGGTGAAGAATAAGCTTTTCCGCAAGAGATATTCTTCTTTAGTTTCTTTTAGGACACATTTTAGAAATGGAAACTATTTATTCTGAACTAATTAACTGAGCTTTGGAAGAATACTAATTATTCTCTAATTTAAGTGACTTTAAATCTATCATGCAGTGTCATATCTTGGAAATGTCTTTGCAGGACTGCTTTATTTCCTTGCATGGAAAATATCTTAGTATAAATGAAAATCAAGTCACTAATATCTTAATAGAGTTACTCTGTTATTTTCTCTTCAATTGAGTTTGTCAAAATAAGTACCGCCGCTGTTACAAGCACGGATTCTAAGATCCAGAGCCGGCCACGCATGGCCTTTACGTGACATTCATCATGTTTCACCAGATTCACCCAATTAGCAGAATTATCATACAATTCATAGGAAGATTCCAGTACATTTGGCGGATGGAGATCTCAGTCATATGTTTTATAAGGGTCAGATTCTGCATGAAGTCTTTGCAGTGCGGAGCCAGGGGGACAGAGAACAAGAAAAGGGGACAGCGAAGCCCAGTGCTTGAACTCTGGTTGTCTTTCTGTAGGACACCTCCTGCCAAGTCGGGGGCAGAAGAGAGACAAAAGTACCAATATGGGATCAAAGCAGCAAAAAAATGACACTGTGCTCTTCATCCAGTTCTCAGTCTTCAAGATATTGGACCTCATCAGGTGTACAGGTCTTAGATTAATTCAGTTATTTCTAATATTAACAAAGAAACAAAGGGCATTTTCATGGCATTTGGCCTTTGAAATAAAACAAAATTTAGTAGAATTCTTTGTGTTTCGATTATAGTTGTAAAATGACTGTTTCACTTGACTTAATCTGCTAAAGCCAATACTGAAGATTTTGTCAGGAACTGGTATTGTACAAGGAACAAGAGAAATTTAGGGAATGATTCCCTTAGCCTAAAATGCTGTCATAACCTCATAATTCTTAAAATTGTAATTTTGAAGCAAATGATCACAGTGAATCAAAAACCAAAGTAAGAATAGCTTTATATGCTGGCATGGCTGAATTCACTCTGTGCTGAGGGAAAAGTGACGCGTGTGGTTATTTGTGTTTGTAAAGCAGTGGCATTTCCACACCAGAGACACCAGGATTTCATAAGCAGCACTAATAAGCACTTTAAGGGAAGCAAACATAGGAATAATACTGCTTTAGCCTCGTCAAAAGAAAACTGAAATAGAATAAACAGGCCAGGACGTACAACAACACAGTCAGGGACAATACTGGGATTAGTTTTGTACAGCTCAAGTGCCAGCCCTATGGGTATATGCGATTCCACGCGCTGCTGGATTTTGTGTACTTATGTTTCAGGCATGTTTGGAGATCTCAGACACGACTAGAGTGCAGAACGCAAATTCTAAGCCCTAAGTCAGGAAATATCAGTTAAGATGAGACCTGAGTGAAGGTGTTGGTATAAATACACAGAGGTCTGCAAGCGGTAACTTGCACAGCGGTAGTACAGTGGTGTATGCGAGACTGGAAAAAGGAAACAATTGGTAATAAATCCATACTACAACAACACATTTTCCTTTCTGTACAGTACGTGCTTGATCACTCCTGCTACCAGCAGGATCTCTGCAGTGTCCCTGCATTTCAGTGGGCTCAGAGCCGACCCTGTGAATCGCAGCAAGTGCAGTGGAATGGAGGAAAAAGCAGGTTAAAGAATATGCTGCATGATAAAATAAGACATCAATCAGATCTAGCTGAAAAATGCCTCGTTTGTCTAAAACCATTGTTTCAAAGAATGAGAACACAATGTAGTGATAGTAACAACTCTTGGTCTGCAAATAACATTTTATATCTTTGATAATGGTACATAAAGAAAAACATGTTGCACTTGACTTTCTGGAAATATCTGCTTTCCCTTAAGCAAGTCCCACTGAAATAATGGCAAATTCATTAGATGGCCAGAAACAGACCCAGACATAACAAGTTACTTCTTGAATGAAGGGGTGGCCTGAGCTAGGCATTTTTATTCACTGTATATAAATGAGGAAAAGGAGGTAATGGTGCTAAAGGAACATTGTTTGCTTAAAAATATGACTGTTCCTGCCCTAAGGTTATCCTACCAATGTTTGAACAATTAGAATTAGGTTTTCCTGTTTTTCCCTTTTTTTCCTGTAGCTGTAGGACAAGGGGAAGCAGAGAAACTGTCTGCATGAATAGCATTGCCAGATGTGCTAGTAAACAAGTGGAAAAATACTTATTTTTTGTAAGAGTATTCCCTGAGCTATTACTTACAGCAATTGTAGGCAATACTTACTTGGGAAGGGATTTGATGCGTTTCCTCCTAAACACCTCCCCCAGTACAGTGCCCTTGCTGCACGTGGGAATAGTGCCGGTGAAGTCAGGGCAGCCACCCTTGTCCATCCCCGACCACAAACAGAGGCATTTACTGATCTGGGAGCTGCCGATTGAGCCCTTTGCTGGACCAGTGTTCCTCTGTTCCCACGCCCACCAACGGGTCTGATCAAAGCTGCCATAATAACTCCAGAGTGGCAAGGCAGACCAGATAAAAACACCGCTTTATCTGCTACGACAGCGCTCACCCTCACTCCTGAGCTTCACCCTGCACAGGAACAGCCTCTGCCTCTTTTGTGCCAGCGTATTCCACACCAAGGGCAGGCAGCGGTGGATGCCTGTGCTTGTGCAGTCCATTACGCAACACCGACATGAAGACAGACTGTACCTTTCTTTTCCCCTGTATATGGTACAAAGTCTTCTCTGTCTTTGTGCTCAAGCGCTTGCTTCTCCAGGTACGAGAGCAGGCGTTCTCTGTCGAAAGGGCCCGTGGCAGGCTTCGTGGTCTGGTCCTTTTGCCGAAATCCTGCTGGAAGCAAGGCGTTCTGTGAAAGAGAGGGAGCCATGTAAAGGGGATGATAGTGTTCCAATTTCAATTTCAATGTGGTTTTTTTTTTAATGAAACTGCTCTTTGCATGTCACTTCACATAATGCTCTTTGTTGACAGCAATAACACACATTACCAGAATGTAAGCATTAAAACCAGGATATCTTCCAGCCTTCTTGTTTGCATCACCTCTTAATATTTTTATTAACCCTATTTACAATCACAGAACCAAGGAACTGAGCAAGATCAGAGCCGTTTGTTTTACACATATTATAACCAGAGTTTGCAGTCCGGGTAAATAGATCAGGATAAGTTTTGTCTACATTTTCTTCTCTTCATTTACTCTTTTTCCTTCTCTTTTTTCTCTCTTTTCATTCTTTCAAAAATTCCTTTCGTTCTAATACAGATGTCTCCTGGACTTCAGAAATGAATGGCACGCACAGAAAGTAATTGGTGAATCATGTGGACTTCAGCTATTTGGAGTATGCAGGAAGCAAACAGGCGAAGCCTCGCTTGAAACATGTAGCTGTGTGACCATACGATTGCATCCGCATCCCATAATATAGGAAGATGCATCAGGCTCCCACATTTCTGCCCAGAAAAGCGCAGAAAGGAATACAGGTACATGGACTTTGCAGTGCATGCGCAGTAAAGCCGACGTGCTGAAGATGCCCCAGAGTACTGCAGAAACACTTCAGCCTTGGCCAGAACACGCACAATAAGTCTGATCTCTGGCAAATATCCAGGGAATCCTGAGCCCATCCAGTGAGCTCAAGTCACTAGACATTTTGTCTGTGCGTGCGCACACGTGCCCAGAGCGCTACAAGTTTACTGCATGTATGTAGCTTCACTACGAATGCACCAGGGCTTGTTTTTTTAGTTGTGACTGTTCTGTGTCTCCCGTTGAGATGGCAAATACTTGAACGTACCAGAAAATGCACTGTGGAAGTGGGAGCAGTGAGAGAAGTGGCAGCACAGAGTGAGAGAACAGTAAAGCCCACCCTTAACTTCCAGGTAAGTTTGTGATATAAAACTGGAAGCTATAAATCTACTGTGCTCTTTTCAAATTTATTTTGTCTCTAGAGTGAACGGATTTTATCTGCCGGTTTATTTGCCAGTTTTCAAACTCCTACATCAGTTTGGAAGGTTTTGGGGTAGGTAGAGTCAGAATTCCCATCCAGCACACTTGTGACTGTAACCTCGTTATTGTAGGACTGAGTGGTTCCCAGGCCCGAGATCTTTAAATTCTTTGTGAGAGTGCCTTCAAATATCCAAATTCTCCTTGCTCTCGAGAAAATGACGGTTGTGTAGCTGAATCTTATTTTTCTTAATCATGCCTAAATATACTCTCTTCAGCTAAAAATATCTGTGCTGAATGACATAGTCAACAGATTTGAAAAGTTCAAAAGATCTGGTCTTCACAAACACGCATGATGTTTGTTTGTTTATTGCTGTATTCAGAAATAGCAGCCATAAAAAGCTTCTCATGCTGCAGTGTACAAACATGATTAAAGATTTAGATTGCAGACAAGCTTGTGTCTAAATAGACAAGGGATAGAGAAAGGGCACAGCGACTTGTACAAAAGCAAGTAGCACACCACAGCAGGAATAAACCCAAAATGTCCCTAGCGTAGCTGCTCATCCTTTAAGGTACACTGCCTCTACTGTAACAGAATACAAATACGAAATGCTGCAGTATGTGGCATTTATAATCGGCAGCTTTTGAACTACGATCCCCCCGGCCCCCATTACTAACCTCAGGATCAAGGTCATCGAGAACATGCTCTAGCTGTTTCAGTTCATCCTCTGAGAGTTTGCTGAGTATTTCATCTTCGTTGATATTCTTATATTTTTCCAACTCTTTTCGGAAGGGCAGAGACATGGCTCCTGCTGCACTGCTCGACTGATGCTGCTCTTCAAGACTTCAACCATCCAGGAATACTGAGCTTCTTGCGGCTTCGCTCACTGTTAACAATAAAGCATTATGAGTATCTCCATTTAGCTGATATGGTCCTGAAGAGCCTGCATGCTGAGAGTCACACTTACACTTGATTAACGAAAACAAAGCAGCAAGATGTCCTGGCTCAGCGGAGGGGGAATGGGAAGCGCTGGGGCTGCCTGTGCAGCAGTGGCCCAGCAAGAGCAAGGAAGGGTATAGTACGCTCAGGAACCTCATGGGTGCAGTGGTAAAGAGAAGCTTTGAGACACAGATTTTAAAAAAAATATCTCCATAGAGATAAATCTGTTTTATTGAATTTGCTTAGAAACCGCAGTATCTGCTTGTTCTTTTGGCTAAAGGCTGAGGAAAGTGGTAAAGTCACAGAAAACAGTCCAACACTGACAAACAAGAAACAAAATGTTATGCCTTGAGGTATTCTGTCTCATCCCAGCTTTGATAATGGATGAAAGCTTACCCACATTGTCTTGGCTGGCTTTTTGGTACATTCTGGTTACCTAAGCAGCTTTAAAGTATGCTGGTTGGTAGTCTTATTTCAAAATTTTTAGCTACAAGTGATAGAACTTGTCATCAAAATAATTCTTGCAGTGAGGATATGCTACTTAGAGCTCAAAAAAATAATCTGTAAATTAGTCTGCTGCATGGGGCACCTGCAGGCATTCAAAACATGGTCATGAAAAAAATACAGACTTAGTATTTCATAAACTCTTTAAGTTTTAAAGCTTGAATGTGGATCCTTTTTAGATGATCCCAACTGATCAGTAACAAGAAAGTGTCATTTGCATGGCCACAGTAGTCATTCTTATATAATTTGTCATATGATGGACTTGGTCTTTACTTGCTCTTTTTTTCCTGTCCAGAACCAATTCTAAAGCCCGAATCTGCCTGTAAATGGATGGAGTGAAAGAGAATTAACATGATCAGAAACAGCGCTAGCCGAGGACTTTCACTGCGCTGCAGGCCCTCCCAAATCTGCCCAGTTTCACCCACCAGCACCGGAGCTCTCCCAGTTACCCAGCCAGCTGTGCAGTTTTACAGCCCAGTTTATGCATTCACAAATTTTGAAGTTATGGTTGGTGTGGAAACCAGCCAACTGGCACCTACCTCTGGCTTAGGTATCAACCCAAACTCTGATTTCCTTTGGCCAGGTCCTTACTCATCATAAGCTAACAAAATCCATGCAGGTTCTGTTGCGCTTCAGATGAGCTGGAAGCCTGATCTTTATTTTTCTTTTATTCAAAATCCAAATGAAACTGTTGCATTTATTTAGAGTTTCACTATTAAAATACTAAATATTAAAACATATCTCATTTTTCTATTTATCAAAAAGACTAGAAATCAGCAACCTAAAGAAAAGGAAGAGAACGACGAGTAGAAATACAAATGTGAAAAATCTGGAATTCCATGAATACTGCAAGGCATGATAAGCCTCGACTTAAAACACTTAAACATCCTACCCCAAGAAAAAGCATTATCTCCCCTCTACATTCTCATTTTTTCCCTTATTACTGCTCTATTTGTTGTCCCTGTTTTCATATCATGACATCATCAAGCCATTCTAAATGTCACAGTAGAATTCAACTGTTCTTTAAATTGTGAGTTTCTTTTAGGAAGTTAGTCAGCGTCTGATGTTCCACAAAGTTACAGCAGTTGTGAAAAATTCTTGTATTATCAAAATTCCATCCTATGTGATGAGTGTGAGAGAGATTTTGGCAAAAAAAAAAAAAGTCCAAAAGAGCTATTTTTGTGTGTGTGTACTGGGTGCTTAAAGAGAACACTCGTTCTACGTACGTTTAATTGATACAATTTGTTACCAAAACTACTTGTTAAATAATGAAATCATTTTATTTAAAAGTGATAGGTATATTTGTTTAAACTGTAAAAACATTCAGCTGCAGTACCACATTTCTCTAACAAGGCATCAGGCGCCTTCTCTAAGTTTCTTTGGATAAACTCATTAAAAATGTAACATTTCAGCTAGCAGTCATTAACTGGGCTGAAAATTTTCTTTGAGGGGATTAGAGCTTTTTAAAACTCTATGTAACAGTTTAAATGATTACTTTATTAGAATTTAATCGCATCTGTGGAAAAGACAGAAGTGTAATCCCAAGGTTAGGTTAATTGCACATTGTTGGAAAAGTAACTAGTAAGAGTAGGTGGCAGTTTCCCTGGCTGAGGTTCAGCCCTGCTGCTGTGCAGGACGGCGGGTACCTGTCCCTCTCCCTCCGCTGTATGGCGTTGCGCGATTCCCAGCAGGGAACACAACTAAGAATTGCTTTACTGGCAGACCACGTATGTAACGGCTTTTGTGTAAAGGTTTGCAAAGTTGAATCCGGGTGCTAATGGGTAATTACAGCAGAGTATAATCCGTGTGTACCGGACGTTTCTGATTTCTTTGTGAATTCCCTAAGTGCTTAGCCACAAAGGGAAGACGTGCCAGGAGACACTTTTCAACAGGGGACAGTTTTCAATATTGTAACTGTTTCCTTTTAATTATTAGGAAGATAAGATATTGGACCATCTGCAGCAAGTATACCCAAAGAGAAATATATACCCAGATATTAAAGTTGTATCAGTCTAACTTCTCTTAGGGCATGAAGCACTATGTCGGATAACCCTTGTTAGATCAGTGGTGCGTGGAAGAACTTGAAATCACGCTTTTCTTGCATGCATACATTTGCAGTAGAATTTCCCTTCATATTTTCCCTTTCACAAGTGAATCCTACAGTTCAGTGGCTGAACAAAAGCAAAAGACACTACTTCAGGAATGTCTTTGTCCACAATCCCTGTAAGTAGTAAAGCTTTTCTGGAGCTTGCACCCTGCTGTAGAGGCGACGGAAAGCTCCGCTGAAACGCCTGACGCTCATCTCCTGGCTTTACGCTCTCTATTGACCTTTCACCACAATCATGTTATCGGAAACCAAAGGAACGAGATAAAGCTAACAATTCAGCATCATTCAGTCTGGGAAGGAAACGCTGAAGTCTTGAGTTCACATACTCTGGAAATTGCTGCCTAATGTGGTGATTACGATCTCCACCTTCCTAATTGGATTTCATACCGTTAATGTTGTGTATGTAAACAGGGCCATATGCTGTCTGTGCTGCTTCTTATTGGGGTTTGACTCTTCTGAGTATGCCCATACTCTTTACAGATTATATCCACTGGATTTTCTTTGTTATGATTACTGTATGAAAACTTTAACCAGTTAAAAAAGCAATCCTAACTAACCAACAGCTCCAAGCTACTGTTATTTTGAGCATACAGAAGCAGATCAGGTGTCACACAGTAGAGAGGAGATGTTCAAACTAGCGGCAGAGGCAACGCGCTGTCGAGTGTCACACTGCATTAGGGACACTGAGGGAAGCAGGATGAGGGACAATTGGATAAGACTATGGAGTTTCCCTTCAAACTTACCATGAAGAGTCAACAAGGAAAGTAAGGAACGGAGGAGTACAAATCCCATTTGTTTTTTCCATTTAGTTTCAATAGGGAGCATCACGGTTTACCATGGGCTCACGTACCCGCTGTTAAACAGCAAAGCAAGCTGTTAGATGCCCAACAGGTAAAATCCATGTGGCTTCAGGATAGTACAAAACTGTAAGCAGTAGCATTTCTGCTAACTATGTGCTACTTTTAAATCTTTGTGGAGCACAGATGTTTCACAGTGAGCTTCAAAGACTCCATTGCTATATTTTCATCTTTGATTACATCTAAAGAAATACATCTGTTTTATCTGGGGCAGCTTTTTCACCCGTGCCTGTCAACGTCTGGATTCAAAATATGTTTTCAAAGACAAAAAGGGTGTCATTAGTCAGCCTGCACACAATCATTATTGCTCTATGTAATCAAACACCTGCTGTGCCATAATTCCTCTATACTTCACTGTGTTCCATAAGTACTTTTTGGTTATAATTCTTATAGACTACTGAAAGGGTTTTCTAGAGTAGCCAGGCTGTATTTTCTGCTGAAACCCTAACACTGTTGTAATTTTCTACTGCTGATACAGATATTTCTTTCTGAGAGGGAATCTGTCCTCTGCTGAATTAAGGTCAGATGTCAGAGAGGTCCCACTCGCATTGGCTTGGATCCCTTGAGAAGTGTTGTAACAACACGACCTGTAGGATCTTCTATGGACCAGCAGCTACAAAAGCACATCAGGTCACTCATGCTGTCTAAACCCCAGGCTATACACCTAGAAAAACATCATGTCTCTGAGGTCCTGGGGAGATGAGAATACTGTGATACAGATCATTTGACTTTCTAGCTTTTGATAGTGTGTACAAGCTAAGAATGAAGCTGCATGGCAGTGTGCATTTATTATGTAAAGAGATGTGCTGAATGGGAAATAATCCGATAGAGTCTCCATTTTAATAGAAAAAAAGTCTTTTTTTATAATCAGAACTGAGAAATTGTTCTCGCTTTGGCAAATCATGGCAGCTGATGTTTAGAAAGGAAATCCTGATGCACGATCTATTTTAAACTATCTCCATATCCACAGTGGTGGATGTTTGTGTTTTGAAAATTAGTTGTGAAACTGATCTGTAAATGTGGAAAAATCCTTCCCTTTCTTTAAATAGTTTAAACATGAAAATAAGAAACAGGTGGAATAAATCCCAAGTTAAACTGATACTGGACCAAATAAATAGGATTGGGGCCATTATGATTAAGAGCAGTGTTTGTGCAACACAAGCAGATGCTCCGCAGAAGGAAGGTGACTGCTCCGCACCGTCCAGGCAATGGAGTGCTTATGCCACTCTGTAGTTTACATTACAGTTAGCTTCTTTACTGAGGGATAGACAACTCCAAGGCAAATAAAATGCGAGACATCGATTCACTTTAATGGGAGTTCAATCACGCCCTTTATAAGAAAATAACCATCAAGTACATTGCAAAATTATCCATATGAATGTACCGTTATTTATAGAAGATATAAAGGGATGTAGTCCCTTTGATTCAGATAACATGAAAGGTTTTTCACTGGCAATTAAAGAAAGATGAAACATTAATGCTTCTCCTACCGGTGCAGAATAAAGTTATATAATAACTAATTTCTGATTGATTCTAAAATAACATTAGTGGTATTATTCATAACCATTCAAAACATGAAAGCAAGTCCTGGGTAGGAAGTAGTTTTCTTTACAATGCCTGATGAATTTATAACCTGTTTCTGGGTATCAACATATTTTTAGATGATAACCACTAGAATTGTTTCCATACAAAAATTATGACTAATTATACAATGACTATATGAGGATTTAAGCCAGTCTTACTGAAAAAAAGCAAGCTTTAAATCCCTCGATTCCTACCTACAGGAAGAGGTTGGTAGGACAAACCTAAGCGTTACAGATATTAGTGAGATTGCGTGTGGTGCTCTGATGCTCCAGTGATATGCCATGTATAGGAAATGGAAAAGACTAGAGACACTTGTCTGTCTGTCGTGACCCCTGCAGGGAGGGACTCCCCCTTGCTTTTAGAGGGGTAAAGCTGTGGTTATAAAATAACGAAGCAACCATCTTCTATTTCTGCTCATTGCAACTGGTAACTTTGTGGAACTGGAAGGTAGGTTTCTTCCATCTCCAGAACTTAAGTGATTATTTAAAAATCCATGCAAGGTTAATTAGATTTTCTAAAATAAAACCATAACATAACTGTATACTATAACCATAACTGTCCATAACCATAACCGTACCATAACCATAAAACCGTAACCATAAATGTCTGAAACTGGGGGTGGTGGGAAGTGCCAGCCTGAAAATACTGGAGAGCAGAGTCTTTTTATACAGACAAAGTGGACTATGAAATGGCAGCTCCACCCACAACTCGTGTGTAAGCTTCAGAAGCACCCTGCTGCCGGGCTCTGCAAGTGGGGGTTGACTGACGGTCCTGGGGATACGACTTGATATCATGACTGGCTGAGACTATCGTAATGATGCTGATCAGTGTCACAAGGGACAGTCTAACAGTATAAGTGCCCATTTGATAGCAACTGGAAGAAAACAGCCTCATTATTTTCTATAGGGCACCAGTGATATTTTGATAACTACCAGACTCTGCAGGTTTGATTCTGCAATAGGAAGGTGCTGGTTTACCTTGGAACAAGAGGTTGTACCTCCCCTGGTGAGCACCACCCCAGAGCGTCCATGCTCCCTGTCCTGTGACACAGCAGCCCACGGCTCTGCGCTCCCCAGATGAACACGGACAAACTGGTTCCTATATCATGGACATTACAGGAGTAGCTGTGACGCTTAGAAGATGGTGTCTTCATCCAGTTAAGTCTCCCAGATTTGTGTCGTGTAAAGAATTGGAGTTCTTGTCATCAGCACACCTACTGTGAATGCAAAGCAAAGCATACAATGGGGTACGAATTACCCGCAGCTTTGTAAAAAGGCACGCTCAGGAAGCCAAAGGCCAGGTTCTGATACCCTTGTTGATCGATTGTGTTTACATGGAGATCAACTACTGTGGTGCCTTAAACCCCATCAGCCACATGAGAGCCTCTCCATTTCACTGTTCTGTCAGAATAAAGAAATGCCTTGTTCGGGGTCAAATGGAAAGTCTGCAGCAAGATGAAGAACCGAACAGTCTTCCAAGTATCGAGTGTTGGATGGCTTTTCCTTTTGCTATGGGTTCCTTCTTCTATGGACAGTCTTATTCGTTTAAGTGGATCTTTTAAATGAACGATCCGAGCCAGGTGAAAACACAGCAGAGAGAGAACCAAAAGTCGGGCTATGAGCTTATACTACTGATGGCAGAACTATGATCATTGATAATGATCACTCTTAGATAACTTCTAAAAAAAACTCTTCTAGAATTCATCTTTCCTAAGCTGTTTTTTCTCCTTACTATGTACGGATACGTAGTAACTACCTGTATTTTTTTTATTTTAGTTCTAAAGCAACAGAAACCATCCGTGATGTGCACATTCTGATCGCCGAAACAATAACTAGGAGAAGGAATTGTACTTGGAAATTATTTTTTTTTTTACAACAAAATAGATCAGACCAGGCCTGGAAAAGACAACACTAGTGTTTGTTTTTCAAAGGGTGGAAACATCAATAGAAAAGCATTGTTCCACCTGTGCTGCCAACAGATAGCAAACAGCATGCTACTTTTTTGTCACTGCTGTTCTCAGATTTCTCTATTTTAGAACAGCAGCTGGGCCTTCAGACCCAGCCGCTCTTTGAAAGAATCCTAGTAAAGAAGGATTAAAAAAATAAGTTTACAGATTTCCATGACGCCAAATAATGATGACCAAACTCCACTGTTAAACAGAAGGCACTGCTACGCTTGTGTTCTCTGGTCAGTAAAGAGAACCTAGGCATTCACCCGGTATTAACCTGGCGTGTGCAAACAGAGGTGGCTACGGGATGCTACCTGGCACCTCTCAGTGCGAAACCCCGCAGAGCTACCACAGCCTCCATCAGAAGGATACTCGGCCACAGGAAGACATCAAACTATTGGATTCAATAACGTAGGAATGCTACCAAAAAACCCCTAAAGCAGATTAATAACAGCAGAAATGCATGAACATTCCTTGCCAGAAGTTGTAAAATACTGGAAATAATAATCATTTGGGGAAGAAAGAAAAGTTATGCAACAAGAGAGCAAAGCGTGCCGTTTTGAACAAAATTATTTAGATTGTCAAGATGAGAGAGGCTACTGGCTAAACTCAGACAAATCCAACCAAGCTACATGAATGGAGGAGAAGATACATATGGAATTTAGGTTGGCAAAGTCACTAAAATGACTCACATAACCTTCTTCATTTTTTACACAGTGGTAAAAATTTACAAATATATATATTGTGGAAGCCAGTTAAGAGCTGCATAGCATACAGCACCACAGCAAAGGCAGTCTATTAGATAGCAAACGGGTGCAGAATAACATGGAAAAGATCGTAATATCGTTAGGATACTTCAGTGAGACACCTCCATACATCCCTGAGATGGAGTTCATTTTTCTAATAATTGTATCCCTTGCAAGCAATTAGAGGATGCGATGCCCGCAGTATTAGGCCAGTTGGTCCCAGGTGTTTCTTTCCCATTACATGTTCCTATCTCCAGACGTGGAGGGCAGAACAGAGGAAGTTCAAGGACAATTTCTGAGATTAAATCAGTTAAAGAAAAGCTTTCATATGAAAAGAAATTTAAAGACTCCACCTATTTACTACAAATACGCAAGTCAATACCTTACTGAAGACTTCCTCTACTAAACATTTCCAAAAGCATAGATCTACACTCTGCATCATTCATGGTATGAAAATACTTTTACTTCTTCCAATTATTTTTAAATTCATATTTAATATTGATACATTTCTGAATTTGTTTCATCATTAATGATGTTACAGTGTTTTTTCAGAAGTTTACGTTACTCCTAAGCTCAGGGTGGTCACATGAATCTAGCCAGTTTTCATTTATTTTCTGGTGTTATAGTCCTCAGATTTCTCTACATGATTCTCATTGATCAGCTGTGGATTTTTACTCTGGAAACAGAAATTCCCTCAAAGCTTCCATCAAAGCAAACCCCCTTGCATTAGCGGAGGGCCACCCTGATAATATTGTCATCAGAAGATGACAAAATTGAGCACGTGTGCTATCTAATGCCAACATGCAGGTTTTGAGAGCACATTTTGCTCATCAAGAGCTCGGAAATGTTACTAAATCTTATTAAATCCGCATCCTGTCCCTGAACCCTCCACTGAACATTTGTTCTGACCTGCTCTACGGCGGCGGAGCAGAACCGCCCTCCATCAGCCCTGCTGGATTGCTGACATACAAAAGGCATGGCATCTCTAAGCACAGACAGCTCATCTGCATTTACAAAAATACCTTCTTTTCGTATTTGATTGAAACCGCTTTACCCAATTTTTGTCATTTAACGCCTGACATAAAAGATGCGAGCGCATCGAAATAGATACATACGCATTCCCTTGTTAATCGCGCTATTAAAACCAAAAAAAAACCCCAAACAAGCAGAAAGGGGAGAGGCGCTCCGCACACCGCGGGAGCCTCGGACATTTCGGGGCCGCCCGGGCGAGTCCCCCCCCCCTCGCCCCGATTATTCCACGCCGGGAATGATGATTTCTCGCGGCTTTCCTGCCCGGCCGCCGCGCTGGGGCTGG